>JALIZH010009822.1:0-15426 GCA_030522465.1 Rhipicephalus appendiculatus
ATTGGTGCATTATAATAGAACTGGCATGCGGAAGAAAACCTTATGCAATTTTGTCGTTCATGGAAATAAATTTTCATTTACTAATTGATTAATTGATTGATTGAATAGCAATGAAAAACTAGCAGTTATTCCGCGTACGAATACAACCGATGAGCGAAGCTCTCTTTAGAAATGGGACGTAAACGACTATGCGCCTGATCTCCTGGCTTTATGAAGGTGGTA
Organism: Rhipicephalus appendiculatus; assembly: GCA_030522465.1. Classification (NCBI taxonomy): domain Eukaryota; kingdom Metazoa; phylum Arthropoda; class Arachnida; order Ixodida; family Ixodidae; genus Rhipicephalus; species Rhipicephalus appendiculatus. Next base: position 223 of record JALIZH010009822.1, read on the forward strand.
GGGTGGAGAGAGCGGGTGGTGAGAGCGTCTGCTGCGCTCGGTGGTGGGAACGTTGAGCGAGTGATTGTTTGCTTGGCGCGCGCAGCGCAGGGAGAGGGAGAGAGGTGGCAGAGGGGTGCGCGTGGTGATGCGGCGGGGGAGCTTCGACGGCGGCGACGGAACGCCGCGCGCGGCGTTTCATTCACTATCGATGTTCTGTGAGCAACCCTAACTAATCTCAAGTCGGAATTTCACTGTCGTTTATTAACGCGAAGTGTTTCCTTAGCTCCGCGCGCCTTGTTTGCGCCGCACGCGCGGAGAGCGTCTGCTGCGCTCGGTGGGGGGAACACGCGTTTGCCGGTTTGAAGGGAGAGGGCAGAGACGAAGAAAGAGGGAGACAGGTGGGAGATGGGTGCGAGCGCTGATGTGGCGGGGAGCTTGATGGCGGCGACGGCGCCGTCGGGGTGCGGGCCTAAGGAGCTTCGCTCTTGAAAACTAGCAGTTGTTCCATGTACGAATACAGCCGATGAACGAAGCACCTTAGAAATGCGACGCAAACGACTATGCGCCTTATCTCGCTGCTGGCTTTCATGAAGTCGGTAGGGTGGGGAGCGGGGAGCGGGGAACCATGTGTGGATGCGAAGCAGCGGGGGAGATGGTTAGCTTGAGCGGGGAGAAACGTCGCCGCTCTGCCTTCGCGGCAGCAGCCCGAGCGCTCATCGCGGCGCTGCACAGGAGAGAGAATGAGGCGCGCGCGTTCCGTCATTTTCAAACCGCGGTACTACCGTGGCGCCCCGAGCGGAGTATGCAGCTGTCGCACCACGTGTCGTGGGCGCCGCTCCGTAGGCGATTTCTAGAGGAGAGAACGGGGGAAACCGTAGGAGAGGAGAGGGGACGTGCTGTGGGGGTGTGGGACGCGGGAGCCGCTCCGTAGAGTAGAGAATTCCTAGAGGAGAGATAGGGGGTGAGCGTAGGAGAGGGGAGAGATAGGGGGAGGGGGACGCGCATGCGCTGGGGGGTGTGTGGGACGCGGGGGCCGCTCCGTAGAGTAGAGGATCCCTAGAGGAGAGAAAGGGGGTGAGCGTAGGAGAGGGGGAGAGAGAGCGGGGAGGGCGACGCGCATGCGCTCTGGGGGTGCAGGACGCGGGTGCCGCTCCGTAGAGGGATTCCTAGAGGAGAGAAAGGGGGTGAGCGTAGGAGAGGAGAGAGAGGGGAAGGGGGACGCGCATGCGCTGGGGGGGGGTGTAGGACGCAGCACGCGGGGCGCCGCTCTGTACAGTAGAGGATTCTTAGAGGAGAGAAAGCGGGTGAGCGTAGGATAGGAGAGAGAGAGGGGGGAGGGGGCGCGCATGCGCTGTGGTGGTGTGGGACGCGGGAAGGAGGGACGGACACAGCCCCGAGCATAAGATGCTTCGCATCTAAAAAAAAAAAAAACACTTTGGCGTTAAAAGAAGCCAAAGACTCCCTGTGCCACACACACACTCTGCTGCCATGGACGACTACAGTTTCCTCCGTGCTCCCATCTCTCTTCCTTCCTCTGACAGTACAGCCACTGCGGGTTCGACCATTTCTGCGAGTACTGGAAATACTACCTATCCGATGTGGACACCTTCAGCGAACGCTACTTTCGGAAGATCATTGGCATCGACTGAGACACTGAAATGACAATCTGCCTCGCATCCCTTCGGGAATGGTTAAACAGTTTCAGTACGTACATAGTCGTTTGCGTCCCTATTTCTAAGGAGCTTCGCTCATCGGTGTATTCGCTCATCAGAAGAGAAAGACAGACAGACAACCGCTAGTTTTTTCTCGTTTGCGCCGGCGCTGGGTGGGAAGAGCATCTGCTACTACCTTCGACAAAGCGCCCGTAGTGGGCTAGAATGATGGTTGTCATTTCACAATCCACGATAAAGGTGGTGAAAGTGAAGACAACCATAATAACCAGTTGTGCACAGAGCTTATTTCTTTTATTTTGACCTCGAATTTCTGGTGCGCTAGAACCAAACCGTCCGGCGCGCGTGGCATTTCATTGTTTTTGCGCCGGCGCCGCATCTATGTTGCGACGGCGACGGCGGGGTGCGGGCCTAAGGAGCTTCGCTCCTTATAAACACTGTTAACAGCCGAACGAGCCCTTACAGGCTAAGCCTGCGTGGAATATTGGACGCGCACTCGCATTCACGTTCGCGATAGCTCCAAACCTGACAGCATGCCACGGATGCACCGATAGAGAATGTCCTCGTCGATGCTCAGCAATGAAATGAATGCGGAGATGCACCCACATGAGAAGTAGACGGCAAAGTGTGCGTGACAGCAGCCGGCAGTGATATCTGCGCGTATGCTTGTAGCGTAACTATGCACTCAAGATGTGGTAGTGGGGGTTCGGGGGTGAAGAACGACAGATAAAGCGAAAGGCTGGGGAGGCTGGCGTGACTGATATATGGCCCGAGTTCGTGCTGATTTACGATCTCATGTCGGCAGAAGGCGAACAAAAAGAGAAAACAACGACAAACGTGAAAAAAAAGGCAAAGAAAACACAAAAGACCATTTTTTTTCTAGTCTAGCAATTCCAGGACGTGACTCAGCGTCTCTTGCACGTACACTGCATTTATGGCATTTGTGCTTCTCCGCTTCCTTTAGGACCACATGAGTTGCGTTCCCGCAGCGGAATCACGACGTGTCGGTAACGAAGCGACTCGCATCTCATTACGAGTTGAAAAGTGCAGATTCGTCCTGATAGCACTAATCGACTCGCTTATCGACCCCAATGACGAAGTGGGGATAATGCGCGCTGCAAACTGTCGAATCAACATCAGCGCTGGTTCTACAGTATGTTTGTTTGAAGTCGACATCATTAGACGCGTCGTCGCCTACGCCTTCAAAGTGCCTTTTATATACAGCCATAGTTCCTGGAATGCACCAGAGGAACCGTGCGAGGACCTCTCGTCCCCCCTCTCCCTGAGCGCGTCACATCGTTGCCTCCTTGTTCAAACGCAAGCCGTATGGGCCGCACTGATAAGGCAACGCCTGCGGTGCTAGCCTGTCCCTGGAGGGGCTGCCTGATGAAGGAGTGATTTCGTGCTTCATCGCTTCGTTCTTGGAGTGCTATTCTTGACTGTTTCAAATGCTGAAGCTTTATGCATGTCTCGCACCTTTCCCTTTTCCTTTCTTGTCGCTCTCATCTGTCGTCCTGGCTGCAGATAGCTCTCGTGCGACGTTCGACATCACAGCGTTTCCCTCTCCCGTCAGCGCTGCTTCCTCTCCATAGCCTCTCCATCGCTCGGACGTTTTGGGCGTTCAAATTGTCAGAAAGAAATATGTACGATAAAAATGATGCCCTCCAGGAAGACGAGATAAGGTTGTGTGTTCACTTACTTCATTTCCAGCGTTATTGCTTATCATGCTCTCAATTTTTGTTACTATTTTCATTTACGTTTCGGAGTTCATATTTGCTGGAATTTGATATCGTTTATGCAGCTGTCGTGAGGTTTAGGTACGATCCTCAGCAAATTCGCCTCGTACATCGTGTGAACTTGGAAATCGAGACACACGCAATCATGACGAGAGATACATGACAGTCTTCAAACGTGCTACGGTACAGACAGAAAGAGACATAAGAAGCAATGCCGGCGCTGGGGGTAAGATCGCCACCTGGCAGTGTGTTAATGCTTCGACAAAACTGCACTTTTCCTGTTCGAAACGCGCTGAATAGGACGGACGCATAGAAACGACGCTCTGAAGAAACGAATCGTGGCTTTCACAGTTATGATACATTACTTCACTTTAGCAAGAGCACTGTGAGAGGACAGTGGTATATATAAAAGGCGCGTTTGTAACGCCGTCGGAGAATGTGACCGTGGTGCAGTGGATAGCGTGCCCGGCATCTCTTCGTGCGGATCAAGAGGTCGTAGGTTCGACTCCGGGTGACGGAACTTTTAGATGTGAAGCATCTTATGGCGAAGCTTAATCCGGTGGTGGTGGTGGTGGTGGGCCGGCGTGACCACCCTTACTGCGCATGCGCAAACCTTTCAAAAAAAAAATAAAAAATAAAAAAAACCTCCTCTCCCCCTCTCTCCTCTAGGCATCCCTCCCCGCGACAACCACACCCTCACTGCGCATGCGCCTCCCCTCCTCTCTCCCCTCCTACGCTCCCCCCCTCTCTCCTCTAGGCATCCCTCCCCGCGCTCCCACTGCGCATGCGCGTCCTCCCTCTCTCTCCTCTAATACGCTCCCCCTCTCTCCTCTAGGCATCCCTGCCCACAGCGTCCACACCCCCACTGCGCATGCGCGTCCCCCCATCTCTCTCCTCTCCTACGCTACCCCCCTCTCTCGCCTCGCGACGCCGACGCAGGCAGCGTCTGCTAGCGAGTTTCTTCGTTGAAAAAACCGACTGCTCGCGCTGCACAACCGTTCATTGTCCATCCCGTATATATGGCAATGGATCTTGACCTCCAAGGTGGTGCCGGTGGGAGATTTCTCCTGCGCGTTGTTGAACAACAAAAATTCGCAGCGTGCGCGTTAAATAAAAGCCGACTGCGGGTCTCTGTGTCCAGTCGGAGTCTTCTGTCTCTCATTGCCCATTAGCAGCGATTGGCATGTTCCAGTAGGAAACACCGCTCCATCACTGCGTGCTTTGCGCCTCCTCAGTTTTCTCTCCTGCGCAACGCTGCGATAGCGCCAGCGTCAACGCCACCGCCAGTGTAAGCGTAAGCGCCCGCTGCTTCACATCTACACATGGTTCCCTTTAGCGGGAGATGGTGTAATTTTTTTTCTTTGTCTTCTGATCATGTGTATTTTTTCGACGTCATTTCCGTGACGGCAATACGTCACTAAAATCTTGGTGGACCCCGGCATAAAACACTTTCGTGTTAAAAAAACCGGCAGATCCCACGCTGTGGGAATCGATGCAATGCGAAACAGCCAGCAAGGAACAAATCATGCTGTACATAATATGCATGTCATTATTTACATGTTAGGACCTGTCACTTGTGTTCGTCATACAGTCACGTCGCGCAATACAAAATTTGGTGTATATCAAGCTAGCGAACTGGACGCAAGCGCACCATGAGCGTGGTATATAAATGGCATTGTGGATGACATGCATGCCAAGATTTTCATGTTACCACCTGCCACTTATGTTCTCTTAATATTAAAGACGATAGTCTTTCTTGGGATACCTAAACGGAGAAATTTTGGTCTGTCTGTTTCTCTGTTTGTCGGCACGTCGCACGATTCAGCTAGCTGGCCAAAGTTTAACCCCCTGCCTCACGACCTCCAATCTTGACCGAAAGGCATGTGTTCATACGGGTGAGCGTGGGCAATTAAAAATCAAATATTACGCTTACCTGAGGCACAACATCAATACCTTAGTACTATTCACAGTGTTCCTTTAAAACAAAATCTATAGATAGGTAATTATAAAGATCCTAGTGTTTATTATGCGGCGCTGAAAATGCGCCGCTGTGTACAAAACAAGTCTCCGCCCAGTGATTTAACTTCGCTGTGGTGCTGCCACCTGGCAGCAGCATAGTTCAACACAAGCCGATGTTCCCCGGTAGCGCTGTAGATGGCGTCCTCTTCTGTTTTATCAATGCCAGCCAGATGCGGCTGATTCATCGTATTAGAGCGCTGTCTCAGGCAAGGCAAAACATATATGGCCGCTTGATGAAATACCACCCACTCTACAAGACATGATCAGAGAACGCAGAGAAAATACCGACGACCAAATTTCAGCGGAGAAACGCCGGCGCCCGTCTAAGCGTGCCCGGAAAACGTCCGAAAAACGAGCCCAGCGGCTAGCCCAGCTATTAAATTGTGGTACTCATGCCGCTCATGCAGTGCAGTCGGCACAAGACTATCGTCTTTCGACGACATTTGCAGCGAAGCACGCAGATACGCGGCCAATTTTTTTTACCTCGAATCGCAGCGAGACGCGAGACCAATCTGCCTCCGTTTCGCAAGCGTTCGTATTCTCGCGCTTTGCGCATCGTGCAGACGCCATCCGCGTTCCAGCGTTTAAATTGACCGACCCTTTGTCAATTCCAAAGTGTGTCCTCGAACGCCTGTGGCCCCTGAGGCTGGGTCGGTCAGAATGAAACGTGGAGCGCGCGTCTCCCTCCTTGCATGATTAGAGACGCTGGGCACAGCGACGCTACGCAAGCCAAGTGCGAGCGCAGTAGAGCCAAACGCGACCGGCGTCCGTTTTCGCGCCCCGGCGTCTACCTGGCACCGTGCCAGGGCACGGCTGGAGGGGAAGGACGGACGGACGGACGTGAGCATGAGACTTTAAAGGCTTTCACCTTAAAAAATTTTGTGTATTTCAAGCTAGCGAAATGGCCACGAGAGTGTCATGAGGGTGGCATGCAAGTCATGTTGCACCTGACATGTGATTTCCATATTACCACTTGTCATTTATGCTGGTCATGCAGTCACGTCACTGAATACCAAATTTAGTGTATATCAAACTAGCGGAACGGCCGCGAGCGTGACATGAGCGTGACATGCAAGTCATGTTGCGCATGACATTTCATGATTTCCAGATGACCACTTGGTATTTATGCTGGTCATACAGTCACGTCACTCAATACCAAATTTGGTGTATATATCAAGCTAGCGAAACGGTCCTGAGAGTGTCATGAGCGTGGCATGCAAGTCATGTTGCACATGGCTTGTCATGATTTCCATATTACTTGTCATTTATGCTCGTCATACAATCACGTCGCTCAATACCAGATTTGGTGTATATCAAGCCAGCGAAGCGGCCACGGGAGTACCATGAGCGTAGCATGCAAGTCATGTTGCACATGACATATCATGATTTCCATATTAAGGCGAAAGCCTTTAATGTCTCATGCTCACGTCCGTCCGGTGTCCGTCCGTCCGGCGTCCGTCTGTCCGTCCGTCCGTCCGTCCGGATGTCCGTCTGTCCGTCCGTCCTTCCGGATGTCCGTCTGTCCGTCCGTCCGTCCGTCCGTCCGGATGTTCGTCCGTCCGTCCGTCCGTCCGTTTGGATGTCCGTCCGTCCGGATGTCCGTCCGACCGTCCGAATGTCCGTCTGTCCGTCCGGATGTCCGTCCGTCCGTCCGTCCGGATGTCCGTCCGTCCGTCCAGATGTCCGTCTGTCCGTCCGGATGTCCGTCTGTCCGTCCGTCCTTCCGGATGTCCGTCTGTCCTTCCGTCCGTCCGTCCGTCCGTCCGTCCGTTTGGATGTCCGTCCGTCCGGATGTCCGTCCGATTGTCCGGATGTTCGTTTGTCCGTCCGTCCGTCCGGATGTCCGTCCGTCCGCCCGTCCGTCCGGATGTCCGTCCGTCCGTCCGGATGTCCGTCTGTCCGTCCGTCCGTCCGTCCGTCCGGATGTTCGTCTGTCCATCCGTCCATCCGGATGTCCGTCTGTCCGTCCGGATGTCCGTCTGTCTGTCCGTCCGTCCGTCTGTCCGTCCGTCGGTCTTTCCGTCCGTCTTTCCGTCAGTGGAATGGCCACACGCTTTCGCCGAACACACTTTGGAATGTACAAAGTGTCCTTCAATTTTTTACCACTTGTCATTTATGCTCGTCATACAGTGTCACTCAATACCAAATTTGGTGTATATCAAACTAGCGAAACGGCCGCGAGCGTGGCATGAGCGTGGCATGCAAGTCATGTTGCACATGACATGTCATGATTTCCATATGACCACTTGGCATTTATGTTCGTCATACAGTCACGTCACGCAATACCAAATTTGGTGTATATCAAGCTAGCGAAGCGGCCGTCAGCGCGCCATGAGCGTGGCATGTAAATCATGTTGTACATGACATGCAGGTCATGATTTTCATAGTACCACCTGTCATTTATGTTAGTCATGCAGAAATGTCTCATCGTACCAATTTTAGGATATATCAAGTTAAGAAAACGGCCTCAGGAGCACTATGGCCATGGCATGTAAATCATACTTTTCAAGACATATTAGTCATAATTTTCATGATATGACCAGTCATTCATGTTTGTCATACAGTCATGTTATGCCATACCAATTTTGGTATAAGTCCCATTAATGATACGGCCAGGAGAGCACAAAGTCATAGGCGGCCAGATAGATACGCTCAATGTCGCCGAAGTTCGCTAAGAAATGCTTCGCATTTAAAAAATATGGTTGACCCCTCCGTCATAGGAATAGGTGTAGCACGAAAGTAAAACGCGCCTTTACAGATGTAATTGAATGTTTACTGTACATTGATATAGGAGGATTTGCCGAATGTATGTTTTGGTGTTTGGCATTGGCAGCTATAGCACCGTTCAACGTGGATGCACCCTCGTTGACGCTTGGTGGTACATCTCCATCCCGACGACTAACGTACATGATCAATTTATTAAACAAACCATTGTGGTATCTGTAGATGTTAACAGCCAGAGCATAATCAGAGAAAAGGGCATGATAGCAAGATGAGCGCAGAAATTGGGCTAAGGTGGCCATCCCGCGGCATGTTAAAGTGTGATTGAACGTTGTGGTATCTAGAGGGAAACACTAAGGGCGCGTTCACACTTGGCCTCGAAGGGAGCGAAAGCGGCAAAACTCACCGGAAATTCACTCGCTCCGCCGCCTAAGCGGCCGGAAAACCACGCCGAGGTCGAGGCGAAAAAAATCGGTCCGAGACCGATTTTTCCGCCACGCGATAGCGGATCGCCTTTCCGCTTCACGGCTTTGGCTGCACTAGCTCAAACCACGTGACCTAAACAACCGGCCGGCAAATTCAACATGGCGGCAAAGGCGTCCGCGGTGGCTCGCATCAGCGCAATTGCAAACTACCCGCGCAGCACGACAAAGCTCACGGCCTCGACAAGGACGCGTTCATCGAGAGCCTGGTTCGGAGTACGATCGCCGAGAACACTGGAATTAGAAGAAGGCGCAGCAGCAGCGAGTCGGCATGCACCAACGTGTCTCGCTTTTGCGCAGCCGGCTGAATCCTCCGCCGCCGCTGCCGGGGTGTCCGCTCGTGTAGTTTCTGCTGGTGTATCTCCCGAAACAACGTTCGAAAAGGTGCGAACTGTTTCTTTTCAGTGTTTTTGCATGAATTCGGTACGAAATTTAATGCTCAGTAAACGGGCAAAATGGAATGAATTGCTGAAAAAATACGGTAGGAGGGTAGCGATTCACTCTTCTTTTTTGTTTATTTGATGTTTTCTTAGTAGGAAGGCTGCTTTTTTGTATTCAAGCAGCAAAAATTCCATCGAAACCACCATCGCTTCTTTAAAAAAAATATATGGAAAAAAGTTGCAGAGGATGTAAAAGCATATTTTTATATGGTGAGAACACGAACGGGTTTGATTTTACAAGGATCCTGTCACGAAGGGACACTGTAATGTTTGCCGCGGGTATTCCCCTCTCCTACACGGCGTATGTAAGTCGTGGCTGCTGCCGTGCTGTTGCGCGAGCATCATTTCCGTTGGGAGAGGTCTCGTACTCTCCGAAGATGGCTTTTGCTGACACTAGCTGGGTGAACGATTTCGCCAACCTAGCCTAGAAACATTTTCGCGTTAAGAAATTTTGCAATGACTTAGAAACCCGGCACAGTTAAGGCCACCTATTGCATATTAATATGCCAAATAGCTCGTCATTACGATTAAAATGTCAAATTCGCTGCAGTATTTTTGGGGAATCTACCGGAATCGCCTGTCCTAATAAATTCAGTAGCCGCCCGCTTTTCATTGCGAAGAACTTCAGGGGTCTGGCTTGTCGTCCAGAGAGAGAGTGAGAATTTATTAGAAGGCAGAGAGGTCGGTCTGAGCTTATGCGCTCTAGCCTGCTACTCTACACCGGGGATAAGAGAAGGGGGGAAAAAGAGGGATGAAGGGTGATGATGGGAACAGGAAGAGGTGGTGCGTATGTACCTGTAGCCGCTTAGCACAGTACCCTACAGCTTGGTATCCAGTCCAGTGCTTTTGAGAAAATCTAGAACCGCCCTTGTAGCAGTTTTGACACTGTTTAGTCGCACATTGCTGACAAAATACGATTTTCACCAAGTGGTGTTAGTCCGATGCCTACCAGCGTTGAAGTTAGCATCTTCCTTTGCGTCACGTATAATGGACAGTCACAAAATATATGGGCTAAAGTTTCGCGCGCTTGGCAGCGTTCACAGTTCGGGCTGTCCGCACGGTCGATTAGGTGCGCGTAGCGTCGAGTGAAGGCAACGCCCAGGCGAATTCGGTGCAGCACACTAGCATGTCTTCGGCTGATTTTAGCCGGAATGCGAAAAGTCATATCGGGGTCTGTTTCCCGCAGACGCTTGCTCCGATGATCTGGTTGCGACCAGTAAGTGGCCGAGCATTCGCGCATGAGCGATCTCAACAATGTGTTGACGTCACTTCGCGAATACGGTATCTTGACGTGAATGGGGATGTTGTATACTGCCGCTCTTGCTTCACTATCAGCTAGATCGTTGCCAACCAAGCCACAGTGTCCAGGAACCCATTCGAATGTAATCAAGTGACCACCTCTGTGTGTAATATCGAATGCTTGGACGATTCCTAAAGCTAATGCATAATATTGGCCCCTTCTTGAGCAAGAATTGATGGCTTGAAGCGCTGATTTTGCATCAGACAGTATCGTCCATTTACGTGGTGCTTGGCCGTTCACAAATTGTACAGCTTCCTGGATAGCAACAAGTTCCGCGGCTGTCGAAGATGACCTGTGATCTAATTTGTACTGCCGGGAAATACCGATTTGAGGGATCACGAAGGCCGCAGTTGAGGCGGACGAAGTTACGGATCCATCGGTGTAGATGTGCACAGCGTCGCTGTATCGGTCAGCCAAATGTGCCAAGGTGAGTTGCTTGAGGGCAACATAAGGAACACGCAACTTAGTCGAGATACCACGTATGTGAAGGCACACCAGTGGTTTAGTCAATGTCCATGGAGGCACTCCGGAGTTTACGGCAGGTGCAAAGTCTAAAGGGATCATATGTCTATGCGTATCGAGGCATCGTGAATAGCTGCAACCTGGTCGCTCCGTTTGTAGGTTGGACAACGGGTGCTGTGCATGTCGGATCAGCAGTCGAAGGCGTGATCCCGATTAATCACGCTCACAGTAAAGCACTCACTACAGGCCTTAACAATTAAGGCTAACGGTGCTCAAAACATGGTTAAAATAAACAAGCGAAGTCTAAAATAATATATTTAACAGAAATAGCCAAGAGGTAATCGCATTAACTAAAAATCGCTAAAACGTTTCCCAAACCTAGGGCTGACTATAGCGGGGCGCAAGACAGGGTGCCACCGCCTCGCTGAGTGAGCGAATGCCCCTCCCCCTTGCGCCGCGGTGGTGCGTCGCTACTGGCGCGGTGGTGCGTCGCTACGTGGCTATATATGATGGGGGAAACAGCTAGACGGAAGTCGATGAGGTGCAGCAAGAAGTAGCGCACATGTCGCACACCGAGTATGTCAATCTGCTTAGCAAGATTCTACTCGTGCCACGGAAACCCTACATGCTTACCTCGAACATGGCGTCATTGTCGCTTTGGTAAACGGAGCAGTGGAAACTCCGCGAACTGGGTGCCCGTACGAAGCACTTCCTCATGTTTCACAGTAGTGGAGCTTCCACACGTTTCTTTTAAATAACTTTTAAACCGGAAGGAACCTATACAGAAGAATTCACTAAAGTAGCAACATTGGCGGAGCAGTAGCACAGAACTTGACGAAGAAGGCAAATAAAAAAGAAAACATGGCTGATCCCTCGGTCAGAGGAATCGGTATAACACGAAAGCGAAACGTGTCTTCACACAGGTTTATTGTGCATTGTTTCGCCACAAGGGCGAAGGAATGCATGCTACCGCCACAAATGGTAATGCCACGCGAAGAACGGCAAGCAGCTCGAAACTTGCAGCGCTTACCGCAAGAAAGGACGCACGAAATGAGCATACACAGGACGAGCGCGGACTAACAACTGTCACAGCTCGACACTTAAAGCGCGCTGCTCAATGACAAAGAAAGACGCATGACACGAACGCACAAGTATACACAGGACGAGCGTGAACAACTCTCACAACTGTTACTTTTTCGTGTGTGAGCAGCGCGCTCCTTTCGCAAACGCGGCCGCTGCAGCTAGCGAAGTGACTTTCGTGCACTCTTCAACCATTGTAACTTAAAAGCAAATTTGCGGTGGAAGAACAAGACATACTGAGCGCCATGAGCGTAGCCAAGGAAGGGGGAGGGGGTTGGGTTCAACCCCCCCCGAAATTTTTAAATTTTGCTTGCGTATATATACACGCACACATACAAACGCACGCACGAACATACATAAAGTATCGTTGAACCCCCCCCTCCCCCCCCCGAAAAAAAATTTCTGGCTACGCTCCTGCTGAGCGCCTCAATCGCGAGATAAGCGCACGCGCACGAGAGACCACGCCCTGTCGAGGCGCGCGTGCATTGCAACGCGCGGGGCGACGACCTTTAGTCCACGCCCTCTGCGCCCTTCCCGCCATCTCGCTAGTGACGACGAAAACGCGCTGAAGTCGCCGAGCTCTGAGGACCGCCAACAGTATATGGTGTATATAAATAGCTCGCCGTTAGTAAACTGAAGGACGTACGTTCTGTGGCCGAGTGGTTTCACGCCGCGCGCTGCGGTGCGAGTGGTTGTAGGTTCTACGCCTGGTGACGGAAGTTTTTTTTCAAATTAAAAAAAAATTGAAGGACATTTTGTACATTCCAAAGTGTGTTCGGCGAAAGCGTGTGGCCATTCCACTGATTATGCCATGTCTTTTTTCTTTTTACACTCTCAGTGGAATAAGACACAAACCGAATGGGTGCGGGTTTATTCTTTAATTTTTTACCGCGAATCGCAGCGAGACGCGAGACTCATCTTCCTCCGCTTGCATGCGTTAGTATTTTCTCGCGCTTTGCGCGTCGTGCAAACGCTATCCGCGTTCCAGATCTTAAATTGACGGACCCTTTGTAAATTGGAAAGTGTATTCCGTGAACGCCCGGGTCCATTGAGACGGCGTCGGTCAGAATGATTGCAAACTCTGGGCACAGCGACGCTACGCAAGCAAAGCGCGAGCAGCATTGAGTCCGCCGCGACCGGCGTCCGTCTGCGCATCCCGACGGCCACCTGGCTCCGTGCCAGAGCTGGGATGGACGGACGGACGGACGGACGGACATGGACGGATGGTCGGACGGACGGACAGACGGATGGATGGATGGACGGACGGACGAACAGACAGGCAGACGGACGGACAGACGGACGGACGGACGCCGGACGGAGGTAGGACGGACATCGGACGGACGTGAGCATGAGACATTAAATGCTTTCGCCTTAAAGATTACACCATCTCCCGCTAAAGGGAACCGTGTGTAGATGCGAAGCAGCGGGCGCTAACGGTTACACTGGCGGCGGCGTTGACGCTGGCGCTCATCGCAGCGTTGCACAGGAGAGAAACCTGGGGGGCGCAAAGCACGCAGTGATGGAGCGGTGTTTCCTACTGGAACATGCCAATCGCTGCTAACGGGCAGTGAGAGACAGAAGACTCGGACTGGACACAGAGACCCGCAGTCCGCTTTTAGTTAACGCGCACGCTGCGAATTTTTTATCGTTCGACAACGCACAGGAGAAATCTCCCACCGGCACCACCTTGCAGGTCAGGATCCATTGCCATATATACGGGGTGGCCAGTGAACGGTTGTGCAGCGCGAGTAGTCGGTTTTTTCAACCAAGAAACTCGCTAGCAGACGCTGCCTGCGTCGGCGTCCCCCCTTCTCTCGCGAGGCGAGAGAGGGGTGAGCGTAGGGAGAGGGGAAGACGCGCATGCGCAGTGGGGGTGTGGACGCCGCGGGCAGGGGATGCCTAGAGGAGAGAGGGGGAGCGTAGGAGGGGAGAAAGGGGGTTGCGTAGGGAGGGGAGAGAGGGAGGGGACGCGCATGCGCAGTGAGGGTGTGGCCTCCGCGGGGAGGGATGCCTAGAGGAGAGAGAGGTGGAGAGGAGGTTTTTTATTTTTATTTTTTTTTCATGGGTTGGCACATGCGCATTGGGCGTGTGGACGGACGGACACCGGACGCACGGACGGACGGACGTGAGCATGAGATATTAAAGGCTTTCGCCTTAATACGTCAGTGGAGCCGTGGTGGACCTCGCCATAAAACACTTTCTTGTTAAAAAAAAAAAAAAAAAAAAAAAAAAAAAAAACGTAGAAGGACCACCAGATCTAAGGTCCTATTAACGCCGTAGTATTATGATCATTCTCCCCTGCCGCAGATTTGCCGCAACCGACGTTATTTAATACGCGCCATGGCACGATAGCACCTAAACAAGAAAGTAAAAGGGAGGTAAACAATAGCAGTGCGCTTCAGCGTGAGAACTCGATTTCTATACACAATCGTGGCAGCCTTAGTTCCACGCATCAGCAATCGTGCGCAAAAGTGAGTGAAAGAATAACGAATATTGCCCAATAGCAGCAGCAAAGAGAAAGAAAGAAAGAAACCAGGAAAGAAAGAAAGAAGGAAGGAAAGAAAGAAAGAAAGAAAGAAAGAAAGATGGAAAGGAAAGAAACCGGGGACAGCATAAACCGTCTGGACCGAGGAGGCATACCACATCACACGGGAAAAAAAAGAGAACTTATGGCTCTAAAAGCATTTCACGGATTACCGCTTTCGTACGAAGTAACAAAAAAAAAAAAAAAAAAAAAAAAAAAAAAAAAAAAAAAAAAAAAAAAGCGCGCATATCCAATGTCTTTCGGTAGCAATGAAAAGAAAAAAATATGGGTTAAGAAAGAATGAAACAGAGAAAGCCTGAACGATGGTTGTGGGCTCTGGTGTATTCGTCGTGCCTACCGCTTCCCGGCAATCTGTTGGCCAGCCAAGGCCTCATCAAATGGGAAATTTTACCGCCGATGGCGGATGCCTAGCTGTGCTACGGATCCCCAGTGTATATCCGCCCTTGTGTCCACATCGCCTTACGAATATATGTTTATTTCGTTGCTGTTTTTTTTTTTTTTCTCTTTTGACAGAAACACGCGTAAAACTGTTTATGCCTCAGCTGAAAAGGATGGCGCCTCCGTTCGCATCATTTACCCGACAGTCATCGGGGTACTCTCCAAAGTCCCGTATTTGTTGTTTCGCTGCTTTTCCCGGTAAATCCCTGTGCACACTCGTTGCAGGTAGAATGTAGTGTCCTTCCTACTTTAAAGGGACACTAAACCGAAGCAATGACTTGGTTTAGATTGACAAACTGCACTCTGAGAACTCTAATGCCATATGTTTC
>JALIZH010009825.1:0-57866 GCA_030522465.1 Rhipicephalus appendiculatus
AGCGTGCGCACAAGGTGGGCAGAGGGGGGTGGGGCTAGTCATCTATATGTGGCGTCGGTAATTCCCCATACCTCTACTCACCAGGATCTGTCGCGACATTGTTTTCGGGACACGATTACACCCGCGCGTGTTTTTTGACGATAATGGTAGCGGAAGACTACTGACATTGCACTTGAAGAACTTTTAAATGCGAATGCATTTCCTAGTCGGGCTATGTCAGGCATCCGGCGTTGGCGTTGTCCGCGGAGGAGGAGGATAGGTTGAGGAGGTGTGCGCGCCGGCAGGTGTTAGATGTGAAGCATCTTATGGCGAAGCTTAATCCGGTGGTGGTGGTGTACGGCGTGACCGCCCTTACTGCGCATGCGCAAACCCTTTCAAAAAAAAAATAAAGATAAAAAACCTCCTCTCTCCCTCTCTCTCCCCTAGGCATCCCTCCCCGTGGCAACCACACCCTCACTGCGCATGCGCCTCCCCTCCTCTCTCCCCTGCTACGCTCCCCCCCTCTCTCCTCTAGGCATCCCTGCCCGCGCCGTCCACACTCCCACTGCGCATGCGCGTCCCACCTCTCTTCTTCTCTCCTACGCTCCCCCCTCTCTTCTCTAGGCATCTCTGCCCGCAGCGTCCACACTCCCACTGCGCATGCGCACCCCACCTCTCTCTCCTCTCCTACGCTCCCCCCCTCTCCCTCTCTCGCCTGGCGACGCCGACACAGGCAGCGTCTGCTAGCGAGTTTCTTGGTTGAAAAAACCGACTGGTCGCGCTGCACAACCGTTCACTGTCCATCGCGTATATATGGCAATGAATCTTGACCTCCAAGGTGGTGCCGGTGGGAGATTTCTCCTGTGCGTTGTTGAACAATAAAAATTCGCAGCGTGCGCGTTAACTAAAAGCGGTCTGCGGCGGAGCTCGGCGGAGCTATATATGAAAAAAAAATTAAAAAAAATAAATAAAAAAGTTAAAAAAAACAAGAAAAAAGCAAAAAAAAGGCGCTGCGCCGTGCTCCCGACCGGGCTGCAGAAATTAGGCGCCTTTTTCCTTCTTCAAACCACAACCACTATATATAAATGGAGTGAAGCCCGCGCGAAATGCATTCGCATTTCCTCACGATTCCCTTCGGGGAGGTGGGGGGCTTTTTTTACTTTCCATCTTTCTTTTACAAAATCCGCGCATGAATGGTAGGCCCTTGTGAGAAGCACATAATTGCTTCACTTCCATTTTCGCACCCCGTGCAGGGCCCATGTTCTTTCGAGGTCGATCAGCGGGGAGGGGTGGGCCCTGTGGTGAGATATGCCGCACGCCCCCTCGTAATGGAGAGCCCTGCTCACGTATCTGCGCTTTACTGTTCTGCTGTGGCTCGATATACAATTTTCGTTTTTGTTGCGATGAAGAATCGCCATTAAAGCATCATTCTTGATGTGTATGTCTGCATTATATGTGTCCTGTGCAGCCTGTGTTGAATGCGAATTGAAGAAGTGTTTTCTGGTATCTGTCATATATGCAGCGGCGCCAGCTGGTCGTTATCCGTAGTGAATACCAGATTGCAATCGGAGACGGGAACATTCTGATTGTCATTTTGAACATCTTAATCTTAGGTGCTAAGCACCTATCTCAATCGCTGGGGTGGCGCAGTATGGGCACGCATCACCCAGTAGTAAAGGCGTAAAATTCAGACCTGGCCCGAAGCTTCGTAAGCACAACTTAGTCCGCCCTAGAAAGTTGTAATCGGGTAGATCAGATGCATGGTGAGATGAAAGGGCATGTGTCCTCACGGTGAAGTTTTTCGGGCTCAGAGTGAGTTAAAGTGTTGGAGTGGGACGGAAATAGACGGAGTACTATGAGAGCAGGGGGCGTGACGCTCACCAGCGATGCTGCAAAAGCTTGCAGCCTAGCCTTGAATCCAGTGCACTGAGACGGAAGTAGCCCTTTTACGATACGTACTGTATAGAGCTCACAGGTTTCCATCAGATTAGCGAATCTTTCTTGTTTTCTTGAAGAGCCGCTAAAAAAACAGTGACGACATCTATTTTTACTGTAGGCGGCCTAGCTGTAGGATCTTTCACAGCGTTTTGTATGGTTCGAAGTTCCATTGCTTAGGCACAAACTTCCGCAGATAAGTAACGATGGTAGCCGCTGATGGGATTATGTGCTCTGCTTAGGAGTGATATCCTCCCGCAGTCTGGTAGGACAGCATCAGATGTTAGAACATGATCAATTAATGATATTGCCCCAACCATGCCCCAAGTTTCACCTGTGCCGCTTGCGCCATCTGTGACGCTACTGTGCCAAGTGTGCAGTTGTGCAATTTCCAAATTGAAACTGTGCCTGTGCTGGCCGCAAGACCGCCGGTACCACCCTTTCACCTAAGTTAGCACGAGCTCCCGC
This sequence comes from Rhipicephalus appendiculatus, assembly GCA_030522465.1. Classification (NCBI taxonomy): domain Eukaryota; kingdom Metazoa; phylum Arthropoda; class Arachnida; order Ixodida; family Ixodidae; genus Rhipicephalus; species Rhipicephalus appendiculatus. The sequence continues at coordinate 2,383 of JALIZH010009825.1, forward strand.
TACTTTGCGGCAATGCGACAAATAAAGCATATTATCTTAGGGGCGAAGTTCCTCAGGACCTAGCCAACCTAGCCATGTCTCCGTTGTGGTCGCGGTATAGAACCGTCGCTATAGTCGGAACACAGAAAAAAATATTTTACAATAGACTTCAACATAGGCATCGGCTAATCATAAGGTAAGACATCGGTGTTCCCGGCGAAAATAACATATCGAGAAGAGTATTGATGAGTTGATCACTACTAAAATGTGCCTAGATGTTGAGGCTTCTCAAGGAAACAGGTAACACAAAGGCACACGTCGAGCACTATATGTCCCAACAAATTACCCATATTAAAATGGTATGTTGCCACCTGTAAGATGGCAGGTTCTTGGATTCACTTTTGAGGTGTGTCCTCCACTCCTGCAATTTTCTTAATCCTCCTTGAATTGCCTAAGACGACTGGAAGGTGAAAAAAATTTACATTTCTATGTACACTTTACGTCACTCAATTTACATTATATGGAGCAACTGTCGGGTAACCTACGGTTACTCACCGATACGATACCCAGAGCTTCGCCCACTCGTCATGATTCACTTCGTGGAGATGCGTGCATTTTTTGCTGAACTCTGCTTGAGATTATGGAGCGACTGCGTGCCACTCTACGAGCAGTAAATATTAAGGCCCGCTAAGCGGACCTTCTAAGCCTCAGGGATTGTCACTACGCCAAGCCTCAATGTGAAATTGGGCTGCGGCGCCATTGTGAAACATTGCTTGCTGAGCGTAGTTATGCAGAATATCGAATGCTCTTTGACGTGGTTGAGTTTGTCGAAAGATAGCTTTATTCGCCGACTACAAAGTGAGGTAGTGAGCGTAGGATTAAAAGCTTCGGGTCTTGAATCGGGTGAAGCGGCCAGAATAGAGGAGCATTTAAAAGAATCGGAGCAAAAGGCGAACATTGTAAGACTCATCTGTTCGATGTGAAATACATTTATTGTTTTCCACCAACTCATATCGCGAAGGTTCGATTATGAAAAAATGAGTAGATAAATCTGATCGCCTCAAGTAGCAGTCTGACTTTACTATGGCCGCAAATTACAATTTCGTTGTCAAAATCGTGATTTGCGTTCTTTATGTCTATTGCTACTGCCGTGCGTACAGCGTCACAGCGTGGTGAAATCTGTGAAACATCATCTGACAAGCTGTAAAGTCTGTATTCAGTTGCCAAGCAAGAACGGAGTCTTCCTTGAGAAGGATGATAGTCATCATAGCGTTCAAGCCACCAGGAAACCCTTGTGGACACCATCTTTTGAGCACACTTGAAGACAGTTGTTGGTGAAAGTAGGCGTAAAACCTGCAGGTTAATTGGAGACCTTCCTGGCTTCGTAGTCAGGACAACCTTAGGTAGAGGATTACGAGCCCCGAATATCTTAAGAACAGCCTGATGGAGCGTGCACAGAGTTGCGCCTTACGTGATTTTGAAAACTTCATAATAAATGCCGTCTGGTCCAGGCTTTGTTCGTTTCTTCGAAGTGCCGATCATCGCTACCAGTTCCGTTATACTTAAAGGTCTCGATATATCGGATGTGGCAGTTGGGCGATATTTTTTGTGAATTTCACGGCACTTCACTCATGACGTGTGCTCATTCTTTTGGAGAAATCCTCAGGCAGCACGTTTTGCAAAATAATGTGGAGTACCTTGTATTGCTAAGCTTACGCTTGCTGCATGACCAGGTTGCTTACAAGCGTGTTCAATATAGTTTTAGTAGGCCGCTAACACTAAATCTGCCCGAGTCCTTCAGGCCACATTAGGTAATAAAAACGCTAGTTTCCCTCTAAAGGTGCAGTACTTCGTGTGACTGAACTCCCACACAAAGTGAGACTTACGAAGGCTATCTCTATCAATAGGCATTCGCCTGCTAAATAAATTAGCCAACGTGGTGTGATTTCTGCAGGCGCAAAGAGGACTACCTCTAACACGACTAGCGGTCGCACAGGCTGCAGCAGCGTTCATAAATGGATGTTCGCAAACGGAACTTATGAAATGGATAGCGTTAGCTTGTTATATTACACGAGCTACACCATAATTATTTATTATTATTTTCAAGGTCAGCAAATAACACGACTGTAATTCCGTGAAGAAGTTGAAACCCAAGCCCCCCAAAAGTTGTTAGCGCTGCGTAAAAAACAACCGAAGAGCTCGCGCAAGAGTGTCTTTACTGCTTCTTCGCAGAAGGTTGAAAAAGCGGATGGCATTAATGAAAATTAAGATTATAGCGGCTTGCTGGGTGAGTTTAAATAAAAATCATTTGTTCGGAACTCTACAATACCGGGAAACTACAGCATATCGGCCCTATTCCTTTCGTGCGAGCGCTATAGCCAAGGCACATCGTGCATTGCTGACCCGACCGAGATGTGGCGACTCGATTCGTTAGGTATCACCGACACTCCGGAAGCCACCGGCGCCTGGGACCAAGAATTATTGAGTCTGTTCAGACAGTACGTGCACAAGGATGCTGGGCGGTATGTGGTTCCACTGATGATAAAGTACCAGGGACGACTGGCCTGCACAAACCGAAGTGTCGCAGAAAACCGACTCAAACGCCAACTTCAGCGCTTCAAAGGACAGCGGAAGCTGTTGGACGAGTATGACCGCGCCATCCGTGAGTACTTCACAGAAGGTCACGCCGAACGTCTCGACACTTCTTCAGAGACAGGAGCGACCGTTTACTACCTTCCGCACCATGCCGTGGTCCGTCGAGAGGCTATCACTACAAAGATACGCGTAGTGTTCGACGCTTCTTCCAACGAACGCGGCGAGTCATCACTCAACGATATCTTAGACAAGGGGGTCAAAATTGGTGCCGAACTCTTGCAACTACTGGTGCAGTACCGAGTGAACCCAGTTGTTCTGACAGCGGACATCCGGAAGGCTTTTCTACAAATTTCCATCCGAGAAGACCGCGACGCTCTTCGCTTTTTATGGGTCAACCGAATCACTGAGGAAGAGGGGATACCACCTTCTATCGTCGAATGGCGCATGACTCGCGTGGCCTTTGGAGCGTGATCAAGCCCTTTCCTTCTGGCTGCTACTTTGCAACATCACTTCGAAACGTGGAAGACTGAGCCAGTAACAGCTACACGCCTACAGACAGCATTCTACGTAGACGACCTCGTCATAGGAGCTTCCACCGACGAAGAGGTTCTCGAAATCTAACGTGCTGCATTGATTATTTTAGCAGACGCAGGTATGGAGCTGAGAAAGTGGTGCTCCAATTCAAGCTTTCTTTGTCGCCAATTCCTCAAGGACAACAACTCCATTGACAATATTGGAGAAACCAGAGAAACGACGAAGTTGCTCAGCGTAGTGTGGGACCGCAATGATTACAACATCGTGATCAGCCCCAGTGCCGTTTCCGTGTATGTCTCAGCGCACTCAGCCACGAAACGCACCATTCTACAGTCATTCGCTAGACTCTACGATCCGTTAGGACTCATTGCACCGTTCGTCATTCGAGCAAAATTATTGTTCCAAAAACTGTGGCGAATACACTCACCGTGGGACGAACCGTTACCGAAAGACATTGAGAGGCAGTGGCAAAGTTGGATCTCTGAATTACCGACGCTATCCTCGCTGCGCATTCCACGCTGCGCTGTTTGTTCCACACCGCGGAAGGTTCAACCGTTTGAGCTTCACTTGTTCTGCGATGCAAGCCCACTGGCATACGGCGTAGCTGTCTACACGCGTTACTAGAGAAAAGGGGAAACGTACAAGGTTCAGCTGCTCATGAGTAAAAGCAGGGTCGCACCGCTCAAGACTACCACGCTGCCACGCCTAGAGCTGCTGTCGTGCTTGTTGGCTGCCAGGCTGTGGAACAACCTACGAGGAATTACAGAAACAGCGAACTGCCAGAGTTTTTTTCTGTAGCGACTCGTCGATAGCCATACAGTGGATTGTGGCTGACGCCAAACGATGGGAGACTTTCGTGAGGAACCGTGTTCTTGAAATACAATGTCTCACTTCGGGGTATTCTTGGAGACACTGTGCCAGCAACGATAATCCGGCGGATTTCCTCATGCGTGCAGTCGCAGTCAATTCCTCTTCATACTCTGCACCGTCGGTCATGAGGTCAGCAATCTTTTTGTTGAGATCTGCAAGCGTCGTGTCCTTGTCCTGAAGGTCATCCAAGTCGACTTGCAGATCGGCTGGAGCAGGATTCTCCAATTCTCCAAGCGGCTCGAACTACTCCTCTGTTGCATCGCAGGCGGTCCATCTTCCGTGCAGGACGTCAGTCCAGGCATTGATGAACAAGCCACTGTGGTGGACCGGTCCTTTGTGGTTGTCGCAGCATCGTTTTCAATGGCCTTCGAAGATTTCGTCCACATCCTCAACAGAGGCTATTCATAGAGAGACCAGTGAAGTGATATCAGCGTGCCCCGCCGTAGTGGTGATACCCCCTGCGCCCCCCATGCGAGCCTCTGCATGAAATTTTAAACTATGTACGTCTTTCCCGGGTACTCCGAGTTACTGCTTGGATCAGGATGGCTCCTTCGACGAGGCGTTCCGCCTCGTCGAAGGAGCCATCTTCAACAGGACCACTGACGGCTTCGGAGTTGAACCAGGCAGAGATGTATTGGTTGAACTTGGTCCAACACACCGCATTCGCAAGCTAAATTATGGCACTAGAAAAAGGACTGAGAGTTCCCAGGTCATCCAGTGTGCTCAGTTTACAACCATTTCTCGACCGTGACCTACTGCTTCGTGTAGGAGGCAGGCTTCAGCAGCTTGACGACACAGAGGATCTGAAGCATCCGATCTTGCTTCCTGCTGATCACCGATTCACCCATCTCTTGGTTGACGCAGTGCACAAACGACTGCTGCATGCTGGAATTCAGCTCACCCTCCTAGATCTTCGGGAGCGCTTTTGGATAATCAAAGGCCGCCGTATTGTGAATAGCGTTATAAAAGCGTGCTTACCATGCCGGCGACGCTGCCTATATCCCGAAACTGCCCCGGTAGCACCCCTGCCAAAGGAAAGAATTAGTGACGCAACACCGTTTGAGGTGGTGGGAATTGATTTCTGTGGACCACTCTATTGCCGTGATGAATTAGCCTCGACAAGAAAGTTGTTTTCTCTTGTGCTGTGACCAGGGCAGTACACCTGGAAATGACAACAGATTTGACAGCATAACTACGCTCAGCAAGCAATGTTTCACAATGGCGCCCCAAAATTCAGCTATGTTAACGCGTTCAATATGGAAGGATCCAGCCGCAAGGATCACGCAGCCCAATTTCACATTGAGGCTTGGCGTAGTGACAATCCCTGAGGCTTAGAAGGTCCGCGTAACGGGCCTTAATATTTACTGCTCTGAGAGTGGCACGCAGTCGCTCCATAATCTCAAGCAGAGTTCAGCAAAAAATGCACGCATCTCCACGAAGTGAATCATGACGAGTGGGCGAAGCTCTGGGTATCGTATCGGTGAGTAACCGTAGGTTACCCGAGCATTGCTCCATATAATGTAAATTGAGTGACGTAAAGTGTACATAGAAATGTAAATTTATTTCACCTTCCAGTCGTCTTAGGCAATTCAAGGAGGATTAAGAAAATTGCAGGAGTGGAGGATACACCTCAAAAGTGAATCCAAGAACCTGCCATCTTACAGGTGGCAAGATACCATTTTAATATGGGTAATTTGCTGGGATATATAGTGCTCGACGTGTGCCTTTGTGTTACCTGTTTCTTTGAGAAGCCTCAACATCTAGGCACATTTTAGTAGTGATCAACTCATCAATACTCTTCTCGATATGTTATTTTCGCCGGGAACACCGATGTCTTACCTTATGATTAGCCGATGCCTATGTTGAAGTCTATTGTAAAATATTTTTTCTGTGTTTCGACTATAGCGACGGTTCTATACCGCGACCACAACGGAGACATGGCTAGGTTGGCTAGGTCCTCAGGAACTTCGCCCCTAAGACAATATGCTTTATTTGTCGCATTGCCGCAAAGTAGCGGGAGCTCGTGCTAACTTAGGTGAAAGGGTGGTACCGGCGGTCTTGCGGCCAGCACAGGCACAGTTTCAATTTGGAAATTGCACAACTGCACACTTGGCACAGTAGCGTCACAGATGGCGCAAGCGGCACAGGTGGAACTTGGGGCATGGTTCCCATCAGCGGCTACCATCGTTACTTATCTGCGGAAGTTTGTGCCTAAGTAATGGAACTTCGAACCATACAAAACGCTGTGAAAGATCCTACAGCTAGGCCGCCTACAGTAAAAATAGATGTCGTCACTGTTTTTTAGCGGCTCTTCAAGAAAACAAGAAAGATTCGCTAATCTGATGGAAACCTGTGAGCTCTATACAGTACGTATCGTAAAAGGGCTACTTCCGTCTCAGTGCACTGGATTCAAGGCTAGGCTGCAAGCTTTTGCAGCATCGCTGGTGAGCGTCACGCCCCCCTGCTCTCATAGTACTCCGTCTATTTCCGTCCCACTCCAACACTTTAACTCACTCTGAGCCCGAAAAACTTCACCGTGAGGACACATGCCCTTTCATCTCACCATGCATCTGATCTACCCGATTACAACTTTCTAGGGCGGACTAAGTTGTGCTTACGAAGCTTCGGGCCAGGTCTGAATTTTACGCCTTTACTACTGGGTGATGCGTGCCCATACTGCGCCACCCCAGCGATTGAGATAGGTGCTTAGCACCTAAGATTAAGATGTTCAAAATGACAATCAGAATGTTCCCGTCTCCGATTGCAATCTGGTATTCACTACGGATAACGACCAGCTGGCGCCGCTGCATATATGACAGATACCAGAAAACACTTCTTCAATTCGCATTCAACACATGCTGCACAGGACACATATAATGCACACATACGCATCAAGAATGATGCTTTAATGGCGATTCTTCATCGCAACAAAAACGAAAATTGTATATCGAGCCACAGCAGAACAGTAAAGCGCAGATACGTGAGCAGGGCTCTCCATTACGAGGGGGCGTGGGGCATATCTCACCACAGTGCCGACCCCTCCCGCTGATCGACCTCGAAAGAACATGGGCCCTGCACGGGGTGCAAAAATGGAAGTGAAGCAATTATGTGCTTCTCACAAGGGCCTGCCATTCATGCGCGGATTTTGTAAAAGAAAGATGGAAAGTAAAAAGTTCTTCAAGTGCAATGTCAGTAGTCTTCCGCTACCATTATCGTCAAAAAACACGCGCGGGTGTAATCGTGCCCACAAAACAATGTCGCGACAGATCCTGGTGAGTAGAGGTATGGGGAATTACCGACGCCACACATAAGGTGACTAGCCCCACCCCCCTCTGCCCACCTTGTGCGCACGCTCATAGTCATTTCACTGACGCAGCCGCGTAAGATGGCGCCCATGATCGATGTCCAAAATTCCTGGACATGGCCCTGCGCACAGAGACGCCCTAGGTGAGATGGTTTTCGTCCAGTTTCTTTGCGTGCGGGATAGCCTCGAATTATCCGTAATCTTATGTTATTGACGTACAGAATGTAGCCTAAGCGTCGCATGGAGCAGAGCTGCCGATCAAGATAAGCCATACCAATTTTGGAAAGTAGAGGAGGTGACTGACTCCTTGAATCGTATCTCTCGTGGGAATGCTGAAAGCAGAAAACGTGGTTTATCCTTTGCCTGTTGTGGCCGTCCTATCAGTGCGAAAAACGCGACTGATGGCCATTCACCACAAACGGTGATGAGCTCCAGCTAGATGAGTTCATATCGCAAAGTATCGTGCGCGTTTTTTAGATGGAGATCAACCATGTCATCCGCAGTCGAGGCAATGTCACGTGGGACCTTTCCCTACACACTCTAAGAAAAAAAAAAGAGTATACCTGACTCTTTTCGGAGAGTTCTGACTTGCCACGTATACGACTCTCTTTGGAGAGTCACGGTGACTCTCTTGGTGGGTCAGAGTGGGCGCGCTCAGGAGAGTCACCGGACCCTTTCAAGAAGAGTGGGAGGACTCTTATGCGAAGGATCACACTACCACTTCTGAGGGAGTCAGACGACCCTTGTCGGTGACGCTCCTACGCGGGTCAGTTGACACGCAGGTGACTTCGCGTAAAATTAACATAAAGTTTAAGTTTCCAGATGTATTAACGCTGACGCTTTTTCCCACCTGCATGGGTGCGCTGGAGAGTGGTGAGCTGGAGGCACTAGCTCTCTTTTGGTTTCAATGGGAAGTTGTGTTTTGGAGTGTAGCGTGTGCAGCTGCAGATTGTGTGCACAAAACGAAGTAAATTTTTGTGCTCATAAGCGAGGTTACTTCAGTAAGTATTGTTTCGAAATCGGTGCATTTGGCTTTGGCGCCATTACTAGTTAAGGATATCTAATGAAATGGACACTACATATTGGAATGCCGCACTCAACACCAGATTACACATCAAACAGAAAAGGAAGAGGACAGTCAAAATGCACATTCAATAAGTGAAAGTTGGCGACTTCGTTAGTGAATTGGTGCGATCGCCATGTGCATCGCATGAACAATTCAAGAGTCAAGGAACAATTCAAGAACCACAAACTGAGCGACGCTTAAAATTCGTTCCTGAGTGGGAAAGTCCAACTGTGATGTCGTTCAAAGCAGGTAAGCGAGGAGTCGGCGTCGTCCTGTTAACTGCATCTGTGGAGGCTAGCCAGCAGCTCTCGAAAACATACCGGCCGTGGTGCATCCTAAAAGACGACGGGACTGTTGTCAGCGCTCACTGCACTTGCATAGCTGGGTAAGTACAGTTTGCTGTCTTCTCGAAAGCGCGATTCACATTACGCCATTGTCACGTGCCGATGATCGACCGCGGAAGCTTGGCGAATTCTGAAACAAGATGCGGGTTTCATTACAGCCCACGGCGGGTGCCTTTCGGTGACAGCAATAGGAAAAAAGACATCCTGATATTTAGACGCGCGTTATCAAAGGTCGAGGGATGAACAAATTATTCTGAAGTGCCCGTCGACTGAGTGCCTCATAACCGTCTCGCGATTTCGGCTCATAAATCCCACACTTATAGTATCGCCGTTTCGGTATATAATACTCGAGTAATAATTATTAGTTTTTAGTTAGGTTAAAACTATGCAAGCACTTCGTTGTCGCGAGAATGAGTGAAATTAAGCTAATTCTAGTTTTTAATTCTAAAGAAGCTAGCTAATGCACACTTCATATGTGGTGGGCTCAATGTCCAGTACCGAGTTTGTGGTGCAAGTGACCGTGGTTAACCCTATTAAGGACCACGAAAGAACTACTGGTGCGATTTTATTGAAATTTTGCTTATTTAATAAACCACAACAGATAACCACACGTGAAAGTTTTCATAGAGTTACGTGCGTTTCTTCAGGAGTTATGATACTGTACTATAAAAAGTACGCTGGTCCTTCGAGATAGCAACGGGCAAGGTGACTTGATGCAAGAATGGCTAGTACGCTGGGCCCCTGTGAAACGAATAACAAAGTTATCTCGGCCCGTGCCACTTAATCAAGGACCAGTGCTTTAGGGAAAGCGTAACGTCACGCTTTTCGCCACATGATTTCGATGTATTTTGGCAGAATTCTACTGTTTTGCCGGCTTCTTGTGAAAATGTCCGTATGGATAGAGGGTAATATCAAGCACAGTAGAATCTGGAGAGCTTTGATATTTCTCTTGGGTACAAGAAGGCGCAGTCAGTGTTTTGCTGTTATGCGACTAAAGGACAATAGTCAACGCGTAGAGGGTCTGCTAAAACCTACAATGTGGTAGCAGACCCTTTATGCGTTGTCTGCGGCTATTTCGATCATCTAGGTAAATAGGGGCTGGTACCACTTTTTCTCAGTGATGAAAATTCTCTAGTCATTCGCAGCTTAATCGTAGAGCTCAAACCCCCCTCATGGCATTGTTACTGCGGATGAAGAAGGAGGACAGTGGCACTACGTTTTTTTTTCTTTTCAGTGAATGGTCACCACGATAAAGAGCATAGTGACTCAACTCTGTAGCCTTTCGTCAGCATAACAATTATGCTCTTGCCTTTGCCATTTTCGAAACAAAACTGCTTTCCTGAGTCAAAACAGAAGTTATCTTACCCACGTTCCTGTCGTTCCATGTTTTTTTTTATCGTTAGCAGAGATCATCCATTCGTACCGTCGTCATTCCCCTCCTCCTCCTAAGTTCCCATGTTAGGATCAGAATCGCCAATTAAAACATCAAGAGGCTCTCGTATATTCACAGCGACATCTTTCGCAGCCTCATGAGTCTGAGATAACCGAAAAAACGGCATTCATAACAAAAAAAAGCCTGTTGAATATATGATGCAACGCACAACAAGGGTTACATGTATGCTCCCACGAAGTCCCAGTGTACTAAATAAAGTACAGCAACAATTGATTACTCCTCACAGCAAAACTATGCACTCTATAGGCTTCTCGCGCTTTGCAGGGATTGAGTTGCTCTTCCTGAAGCAGAAACCGTCCGTTTTTTCAACATATAAAATGTAAAACTTCAAATTAATTTAGAAAAATAGTACTGACCACGTGCTTTTAACAGGCTCTCAATTTCCTAAAGTTTGACGACTCATAAAACAGAAAAAACATAACCGAGTCAATATTCCAAATTAGGATTTTCTTGCTGCAACCTTTGGCATCAGCAATTGTAATGAGCAAGATCAGAATATTCTGTTTTGTATTTTCTATGCCCGAAAAAGGAAGTGTACTTTTTAAAGTACACTGGTCCCTAATGGGTTAAGCACTTGTTTATTCGTGAGTGCTTGCTAACGCATAAAATGTGTGCCTGCCTACCTTTTTTAAATGCGAAGCATTTCTTAGCGAACTTCGGCGACTTTGAGCGTATCTATCTATCTATCTATCTATCTATCTATCTATCTATCTATCTATCTATCTATCTATCTATCTATCTATCTATCTATCTATCTATCTATCTATCTTTCTATCCAGCTGGCTACGACTTTGTGCTCCCCTGGCCGTATCGCTAATGGGATTTATACCAAATTTGCTATGGCATAACACGACTGTATGACGAACATAAATGGCTGGTCATATCATGAAAATCATGAATAACTTGTCAAGAAAAGTATGATTTACACGCCATGGCCATATTGCTCCTGAGCCCATTTCTTATATTGATATATCCCAAAATTGGTACGATGAGACATTAATACATGACCAACATAAATGACAGGTGGTAATATGAAAATCATGACCTGCATGTCACGTACAACATGAGTTACATGCCACGCTCATGGCGCTCTGACGGCCGTTTAGATAGCTTGATATACACCAAATTTGGTATTGCGTGACGTGATTGTACGACGAACATAAATGCCAAGTGGTAATATGGAAATCATGATATGTCATGTGCAACGTGATTTGCATGCTACGCTCATGGTACTCCCATGGCCGCTTCGCTAGCTTGATATACACCAAATATGGTATTGAGTGACATGACTCGCATGACACGCTCATGGCGCGCTCGCGGCCGTTTCGTTGGCTTGATATACAACAAAATTGGTATTGAGTGACATGACTGTATGACGAACATAAAAGACAAGTGGTAATATGGAAATCATGACTTGTCATGTGCGACATGACTTGCATGCCACTCTCATGGGGCGCACGCGGGCGTTTCGTTAGCTTGATATACAGCAAATCTGGTATTGTGTGACGTGACTGTACGACGAACACAAATGAGAAGTGGTAATATGGAAATCATGACATGTCATGAGCGACATGACTTGCATTCCACGCTCATGGCGCGCTCGCGGCCGTTTCATTAGGTTGATATACACCAAATTTGGTATTGATTGACATGACTGTATAACGAACACACGTGGCAGGTGGAAAGATGAAAATCTTGGCATGCATGTCATCTACAACGCCATTTACATGCCACGCTCGTGGTGCGCTTGCGTCCAGTTCGCTAGCTTTATATACACCAAACTTGGTATTGCGCGACGTGACTGTATGACGAACATAAATGACTGGTCCTAACATGTAAAACATGACATGCAAATTATGTAAAGCATGATATTCTCCTTCATGGCTGCTTCGCATGACATCGATCCCCACAGGGCGTGGGATCTGCCGACTTTTTTCAGACTTGGAGAATGCTGCTCACACGTAGCTGCCCTCTTATTTAACGTAGAAGCAGCCATAAAATATGGAATGAATGACACTTCCCCAACAGAGGCAGCGTGCAGGTGGTCTAAAGTGTCAAAGAAATTTACGGTGAGGTTTTAACAAATGTATGCATGTTAGTCATTTCAAATATTAGGAAACAGCACAATTAAGTGCCCCTGGGCTTCAAGCTGTGAATGAAACTGTCCTCGTGCTGTGATCTGCTAGCAGCCTGATTAGCTTTCATGGTAGAGCAACCACCCTGGAATGTCGTCGATCCTGGCTTGGAGTCCTGGACCAAAGCGGGTTTTCCTTCAACTATGGAGATTTTTTTATATGCTACTCACACGGAATTCCCTCGTACTTCTTGTTGTATTCCTGCATGAAATTGTCCTTTCATAAAATAGCAATAATATGTCTTTTCAGGCAGCACAAGTCAGTTAAATACAATTTTTCAAGCCAAAGCCTGAACAACAAGTTCCTGAAACTGTACGAAGGCGACAAGCGCCTATCCCTACATGGAGCTGCGAACAGGTGCACACCTTCCTGGAGCAGGTCAATGTAATTCAAGTGACTTTAATTCTGGTGAAACTTCACACTGTACAGAAGCCTTGAGAATTTACATCATATGCTACATATTTAATTCATAAACAGGGCTTGTGTGCTCGAGCCGACGTTTCGACAAGTGGACTTGTCTTCTTCAAGGCTAGAACGGAAGTTTGACTGAAGCATGTAAAGTTTGAGATCTCAAACTTTACATACTTCAGTCAAACTTGCGGTCCGCAAGAGACAGAAAATATACCGAGTCATACCTTATTCACAAGTTCAATACCCTCCAGCCAGCAGGTATAAACATTTCTAAAGGGGCTCTTGAATCCATTCGATATGGTACACACGCAAAGAAAACCAGTGAGAGTTAAGCTCTCCCTCTAGGAATTTCAAACCTACTATTGTTAAGCAGTGCTTCTTTTGACACCTGGGATTCAGCCATACGTCTAAACTCCCCGCCCCCTCTCCATGCTGTATTCTTTTCGTTTTATTCACGGAACATAAATGGTCACTCACACAATTCGTCTCGGGACCCCCCCCCCCCCCTCTCCACGCACACATGCACGGTAGCGCTAAGGAAATCAGTTCTAGCCTTGAAGAAGACAAGTCCACTTGTCGAAACGTCGGCTCGAGCACACAAGCCCTGTTTACGGATTTTCTCATCGCAAGCTTCCATCTTCCCCTTCCTGCCGTTTTTCGGATATTTCATTCAGCATGATTTGGACAGGAAACAAAAAAAAAACTCTGTGCACAGTGACGTCTTTTTTGGCTTGGTCAAGCTTTAGAAAGCTAGAATCGGGTCATTCACGTGTCCTTCATTCCCTTTCTTCTCTTACAAATAATGCATGCTTAAATAAAGTGTGTTCGGCCTCGCATGCAACATCAGTGAACGCTTTTTTATTTGCCTCATTCACAGACATTAGCCCCCAGCACACTTGTGTTCAGCTGCACAACGGACAGTGAGGGCACCGATTCTTCTTCGGAAACTGCAGCAGAAGAAAGGAAAGCTACAGACCAGCACTGTTCGTCATTGTCAGCAATGGGGGACATTTATGGAAATGCCGACCTAAACAGTCCAAGAAATGTTCAGCTAAGCAAGGAATGCTGCGCAGAAATTGAGCGGTCGACCCGTGGGCAGTCACGAACAGCTCGATGGATTCACGAACGGAAAGGCAGAATTACGGCCTCACTTATACATCGTTTGCTAGTTTGTCAAAGTGGCATCACTGGCATTGTGGCTAAAATTATGGGTTACGTATCGACACCTAGGGTCTCGAGCATCACTTGGGGTGTTTCAATGGAGCCAAAAGCTAAAACAGCATTTGTGCAAAAAGGCTTTCAGTTAACTGAATGCGGTTTGATGAAGGATTCGCCTCCTGTGAATGTTGTGAGAAATCAGTGGTAGATATTAAGTGTCCTGCATCCCTAAAAGGTGCTTCCTTCAGAGATGCATCAAAGCATCCACAATATTTAATTACTAATTTCCAGTTAAAACAAGATCATGCCTATTACACCCAAGTACAAGCCCAAATGGCTGCCACAAAGCTCCACCGTGCCTACTTTTTAGTGTTTACAGGGGTTTCCCTTGCAGTTGAGCTTATCAGCTTTCACAACTCATTTTGGTCACTTGCAGAACCTAAAGCGGGAAGCTTTTTTTTTCGCCAATGTTTTTCCTGAACTGCAGACTAAACAAATTTTGAAGCAGATAGAGTGTGCCAAAGAAACATGTCATGGTCTTGGCACCAAATCGGGCCGCATTGTTCAATGTTCACTGTGTACAGCAAACTTTCACTTAAAATGTGTTAAACTTAAACGTACTCCAAAGTCATGGACATGCAGTGAATGTCAATTGGTACGAGGGCCAGGCTAATGGGAGTGTACCAAACCTAGAACAGTGTAAACACACCTTAGAAAAGCATTGGTTTATTTCTTATCAAAACTTGTGTTATATAGTGATGTGTTATCGAGTTCATGCCAGATGAGACTAAGTAGTAAAAGCAGTGATCTTTGAATAAACATGCTTTGAACACGATTGACTGCTTCACTGTCTATTTTGCCCAAAACACACAGCATATCTTTCAATTAATCATGTACAGCCGGGTCCTCGTAGACTGCGTTGATGATAGGTGTCTGAAGATTAACTAGATCACGACACACAATTGCCAACTTGTAAATAGTGGCATAACCTACATCCCCAGCTCTCTTTACAAAGCTCACAGGGAGGATCATGCGGAATAGTCTGAATGCTTTGAGACTCTGGATTGATCGCTCAGCATGTGTACGAACAGTACAAATTTTTCTTGACATGGTGACCTCTGCACCAGGAAGTTGAACTCGCTTCTTCGTCAGTGAAGGCATCAGGAGGCTCGCACCTAGGGCACCAAACATCTCTTTGCACCTGAAGCCTCTTTCCACGAGGAACACGTATCCTTCTTCCACAAGTTCAAACAATCCACTGTGTTGTGTTAGCTCTTTGTCAGAGACTCTTCCACCCCAAGTTTTAGAAACATATGTTATTGATCCCGATGGGGGGAATAACTACTAGGAGTTTGGCGGTGTTGTGGTGTTTGTAATTGAAGTATGTCTGACTCCTAGCTGTCATGGAAGTGGGTCTTTCAATGAATATTTCCGTGCAGTCAGTGATGCCCCTCACATTCTTGAACAAAAGATCTTGGAATGCTTTAGGACACTTAGATTTCACTGTTGGACGTGATGGCTAAATTAAAAACTTCCTAAAGTTCTCGGCCATGGCGTCAAGCCACGAATGAAAGATCCTGCTTACAGAAATTATAGAATTTTATGCAAATAAACGTTCACTCGCCAAAGTTGCTAAAAAATAATTTTATGACGTTTCGAGACCCCTACGGGTCTCTTGTTCACATACATGCGAATAAATTGGGCCGTGCCTTTATATACGTAGAAGATGGCGCAATGATTTGGTGTAAGTATCAGGTAGATTTCTACGTGTCCGATTAAGTGTGTGGGGCGTCGACTGGATTAATAAAGTTTATAAAAGAAGGCGGGATGACAGTGATTTTTCCGTGTCGATGACAGTCGCTGAATTCCAATCGATGTTGTGGCCTGTATTAAGATGATGTTCAGCAAGTGCGTTGGCGGCGGCATGTCCCTTAGCTACGTCATTTTGGTGTTGCTTGATACGCCGTTTGAAGTTGCCTGTCTCGCCTATGTATGATGCACGGCAGTCTTGAAAAGATATCTTATATACCACTCCAGGGATGCGTTCACGTTCCAATGTGTCCCTAACGCGGACCAGCTGGTTTCTTAAGAACTTATGGAAATACCAAATTGATTGGCAAGGTAATCTGTCAGAAGTCCCAGACGCAGTCTCATTAGAACTTATATTAACTGCTGCTCAGGATCCAGGGCAGTTAGTGTTGACGGGCTCCAGACAGACAGAATCTGTGGCAGCAGTGCAGCAAATATTACAGCGAAAGCTGTATATGGCTAGGAGAAACGAAAAAGCGTTCGGCATCTGTGTCACGAGCGGTCTCCATTGGCTGTGCTATCAGTTACGTCGTTCTGAGCGTCGTACCCAGGCTCGCGCGCCATTGGCGCGCGTGCTTGGGTACGACGCTTGCAAGGTCAAACGCTTGCAGCCACGGCGCGCCCTCTGGCGCGCCGAAGAAACGGCGTTGCGGGCAGAACCGCGTCGACGTGATTGCGGGAGCGCGTTGGCCGGGGCGAACGCCCGCTTTGGGCGAGAGTTTCTCCAGCGGCACATTGGCTTCCGCTGCGACGTCTGTGACCGCCTGTGGTTCGACCACAACCTGGCAACGATAATTGTGGAAGGCTTCAGTGCAGCGTCGGGTTGAACCCACTGCTAAACACTGGGGCCACACATTTCAGCTTCGCTGGTTAACCATTTGTACGGAGTGCTTGGGCGGTGCTTTTTTACTGTAGACACTACACCTGTGTGGAATTTCACAGATTTTTGTGACTTCATCACTATGTCAGTGGTTATTTTCTGAAGCGGAAATGGATTATTCCGCATCTCAAGTTCTGCATTACGTTGTTTCGCAGATGCCAACTGTTCTTCCTGAAAAGCGACTTTATCTTTTAATGCTGCATTTTCCAAAGTTAGAGTAGAGATGTCAGCCATAGTTAGTGTTGTCTATGTGGCACTCTCACATGTGTGTTTAGTGTGATCCTCGGGGCCAATATTCTGGCGTGTTACTGACGATGTTGAAGATTCACTTGTAGGTTCACACAGTTGCACAGGTGCACTTTCGTTCTCAATTTCATGTCTGCTGTCTTGCACGGTGCGCCTTATTTGGCCACGCTTGTACCGCTGAAGCTTCTGATCCATGTTGCCTTGGTTGCGGTATGGAAATACAGTTGGCACATAGTCTGGATGGGTAGGGTCAGATGATGGCTGGCCTGTAAGATGAAACAGTCAGCCATGAGAAAACATGCAGGGACGAGGGCAGTGTTTATCGTTTAGCTGGGAACAGAAAGTTGGAAGAGCTAATAATTAAAGGCGGATAAGTGCGGCAAAAAAATAGAAAAGAAAGGCGGTAGGCGGAGAGTAGAAAACGCAACACACAGTGTGTGCTGTGTCACGTTTCTGCCCCCCCCCCCCGCGGTTTTTTTGTTACACCACTTACCACATTTTCACTTTAACAATATGAAGCTGCCCCTCAACAAACTTCGGTAATATTCAAAGGAACTACTTGGCCAGAATTAGTTATGTAAATAACTATGTCGGTTGGTGTTAAGTGGCACCAAGGAGGTGTGAGAAGTGAAATGCTAAAGATACACAGTGCCAAAAAAATTCATATCCCTCCAACCTTTGCAGCCAGCTCTGAGTGTGTTAAGCATGTGATATGGTTGTCACGCGGCGTACTTTCGATAGTGATCAAATCTTTAGGCTCAGTTTGGTTCCATTGCGCAAGCTGAGGAAAGGAGTAGAGCACAGTCGAGGATGCTTATCTGGATCGGCCTCGATCGACAGTGGCCTTGTGGTACGGGCATTCAGCACTACATTATCGGCTGACTAGCAACAAAACTCTACTCTCGCATCACAATTAATAAAGTTTTTCCATCCATCCATGGTTACAAATCTTAGCAGAAGCTTCAAAAATTGTGGCACATCGCTTGCGTCCCATGGAGGTAGGAAGAACGCGTAAAAACGCCCAGCGATCGGCGCTGCTCTCTTAACATCGACGATTTTGTGGACGATTCTCGCAGAAGGCGAGACGGCATAGTGTTTTCTTCTATACGCGGTAAGTGAAATAATTGTCACCTTAGATGAAATGAGCTGAACAATTCTGCGAACTCTTCGTAGGCACCCAGTTATCTCTTCGCACGGCCGCCATCCAAGCGTTCCGTCTTTCACTTTCGCTGGGAAACCTAAATGTTCGAACTTGCGAAAGCAGATTTGCGCCAGAACGCCGGCTGGATCCAGGCAAAATACAGCATGGCCCTCGTTGCATTAGTCCTAGCGCGGAAAGGATATCTCGACGAGCAGCAAACATGAAACGCCAACCGCCGCATAAAAACAAGCAGCGGGCAAGACCGCCGGCATTTTCTCGGGAGCGCTTCCTGTTTGTGGCATGCTGGCGCGCCCTGGCGGCGGGCCTTCGTGAAAATGGTCTATACTGCCACGCGCGTTTCTAATTTTCACAGTAGCTGTATTCGGTTTTCGCCCACAAAGACTATCAGCAATGCTCAGCGCAAACCGCGCCTCTTTGTTCGAGAAGCTTCCCGATTATTGTAGATCATTTTGTTAAGATTGCGCGCAAGACGCGAACACTCGAGCTTATTCCAGAGCTTGCGCGACACCAGTGATAAGGCTGGAATATTCGATGCCACACGTATAAATGCCGACGCACTTCACTGCTCGTCAGTTGATCGCCGGCCGACGCTCCGTTCACCGCTATCTGTGCCAGTGTGCATAGCTGTAATCTGACTTTACGTTTCACGGCCACAAGTTCGGCCAAATAAAGAGTTTCTTCTTTGACCCACTGACTGTTGCCTTCGTCGACGTCACGACCACGTGACAATACGAAGACCAGCTTGGCTTTGGCCCACTCCGTTACGAAGACTTGACACATGGTGGATATACGGTCGTGCATAAAAGAGGCAGATCCGCTACAATGTTGGGCGTCATCGAGCGAGATGTGCTAGAGTTTGCTTGTGCCACCAGACAGCATGGTAGTTACTATAATTAGTACGCGAATGACTTCGGCGCCTGCCCGCGTCATGGTTTCGAGCTCGCTAGTGCTTTTTCTCGCAACTATTAACCTGTATACTCCTCTGCTTTATGCGTAGGTGGCGCTGCTTGTGGTAGTTGAGAGGCTATGGTGCTCGACTGCTGACCCGAAGGTCGCGGAATCGAATGCCGGCCACGGCGGCCGCATTTCAATCGAAGTGAAATACTCCAGGCCCATGTACCTTGGTTTAGATGCACGTTAAAGAACTTCGTCAAAATATTCGGAGTACTCAAGAACGGCGTCCCTCATAACGATTTCGTGCATTTGGGTCGTGAAACCCGGACAATTATTACTGATATGTACCAAGATCTCCAAAGTCTCTGGTTATTGATTATTGTGACAAGCTTAATATCGAACTATAGACCACAACCCGTGTTCTCGCACTTAACAATAAATTTGCCTTTTCAGATAAGCTGATGAGCATATTAGAAGTGTGACTCAGACTTTAACTGAAGCGTCAGTTGATATTGTTTGTGCAAGCTTTAATGTAAATAGCACTCACCGGCTTGACGTATATTCTGGGGGGTATGTTGGAAGAAAGACGCATATTTCTTCTGACATTTTGTTGAACTTCAACTGGGTCCAGAAGCTCTAAAGAGCGTTTTTCCGTTGAGGTGTTTTGTATATTGAATAGATAACTAATTCTCAGTATAGAAGCTTGACAGCTGTCTAACACTTATGAGGGACTCATGCTCTGATTCACATGGTCATTACACGCTTGTTTTCTTGCGTCATTCACATAAACCGGCATTGAAGTAATTTATACAGTGTGAAAACACGCTAAAGCATCTTTATGGTGAGGACAACAACCCTGTGCCAGGGAGAAAAGTACTTAGGTTACTTACACCACTATACACACTAGGCTTTCTCGGTTATGAGATGAATAACTTTGTCAGCTACAGCAGCCCCCATCGAGTGTTTTGAACGGTTGCAAGACGCACACTTCGCCAGTGTTGTTTTTGATAAGAGGTGACCACCTCCAAAGAGACGAGTGTATGTGGCGGGCTTTTATGCCCTCTGTCGATCACTTATGGCTGTTGTCGTGGGTACACTGCTGAGCCCTTCAGCAGCAACGTATCCTTTCATAATTTTCGTAATATAAACTCTTAATTCGGATAATTTTGTGGTTGTTCACGCCCCTCATGTATCCATACGACTGAGAGGAGCGTCGTGGTTGATGATAAATGCAATACGACACCGCAAAAGTGATCTTGTGCGACCTCGCCCAGAGATGTGGAAGGTTGACATATTGACGAATGCACATCGTCATCAGTAGCATCTCAAGCTGTTTGCATGGCTGTACACATTTGGCAAAGGCGAACGTCAGGTCGATTGTCCAGTACGCTTTCTCAATTTCAGCATGCGGCATATTTTTTTGGGGCTGTCTAATCTAAAGGAAAGGGACAAGCGATACCAAAAAATGTGTATGCCGAAAGAGCTGTATTCTGGTTTGGTGCGCGGGGTGTTCTCTTTCATACATATTGTGGATGAAGTCACTCCTGCAGATTGTCATCAATGATAACATAATTGTGTTGAGCGGAATATTAGCAGTCCATCTAAACTATACAAGACACTGGTGGCGACTTGACAGCCAATCCTTGGATGACTTTTCTCGTGATGCCGTATTAGAAAATACGTGTAGTCAAAACAAATTTCCCCCATCATTGACGTAGCTTCTTGACTTCTATTGCAAATAAACAAATCGCACGTCCCACTTCGGCTAGCTCACCAAAAGTTTCCGAAAACAAAACTGTTTATATTCAACCTACCGTGGTAAGATCCAACTCTTTGTTTATAGCACTGGCACATCTGCATACATTTACGTTAATAGTGCGGCAAGATTGGACCACAATACAATAACAGAAGTTCAGCAAAACGACCCCCAAAACCAGAACTTCTTAGAAGACTTGCAGAAACACAAAGGAAGGCGATTCCTTGGTGAACGGCGGCATCAGGATCGTTTTCGCCGCCATGCACACTAACATTTGGTTGCATTCTTTTTTTTACGTTCTCACATTCGCGCACTTCGCAATCAGATAAAAGTGCTGCAGATCTACGAAGTGAATGCTGATGATGGAGCGAAGCTCCATTGACGAAATGATAAACGATATAAGAATGTTTATGAAATCCATCTGTCCGTCGGTCCGTCCGTCCATGGATGGACGGACGCACGCACGCACGCACGCACGCACGCTCGCACGGACGGACGGACGGACAGATGCACGCGCGGATGTGTGCACGGACGGACGGACGACGGACGGATGCACGTACAGACGCACGGACGGGTGAACGGATGGACGGACGGATCGGTGCACGGACGGACGGACGGATGCAGAGGCGGTCGGACGGACGGACGGACACATGCATGGAAGGTCGGACGGACGGACAGACAGAAGCGCGGACAGAGTATGGTTGTTTTTAAACCTACATGTGCGCTATCAACGCTTTATGTACAATATATGTAACACCTGTGTTTCGGTCCGACGGGAAGCAACGACAACGACGGCGTCAACGGACATCCTGAGAGCCTAAGGAGCTTCGCTCCTAAAGAAATGTGCTATTTACGCCGATAGGTACTGCCTTATCTACAGTCGACACCTGAGCGACCTTACTTACATGTACTGATCGCATATTTTGAAAATGTAAAGCCATTTTGGAGGAGAGTAACAGATTTTTAGCAGTCTAGATTGAAATCAAGCTCGTTGCATTACTTTGTAATCAAGACATTGAAGACCGCCCGGTACACGGCAAGCGAGAATGCAATTCCAGTTGTAAATCAACTTACAACACAAGTCGACACCAGTGATTTGCAACAGTAGTCAACGCTTTCAAACCTATCAACTGATTTCTGAACTTGTTCTTATTAGGTCTAAACAGATTACAAACAAAAAGGAAAATAAATGGCTGCATTGGTACTTCTGCAATTTCGGCTGGTACTGCAAGCTTCAGCTCTATGTAAGCAGCGAGCAGTGCATGCTCGCTTGCCATGTACATGGCGGTCTTCAATGTCTTACATTAAAAATTAATGAAACGAGCTTCATTTCAATCTAGACTGCTTAAAATCTGTTACTGCCCTCCAGAATGGCTTTACATTTTCAAAATATCTGTTCAGTAAATCAGTAAAAGTGAGGCACAGGTCCACGATAATGCACTTGGTTATTTAGGCAGACTTCGCTGCTCTGTACACTGCCTGACTTGACGTATATTTTGGAGATATGCCGCGACGCTAAACCATGTGTCGTTTTTCATAATTTCTTGAATTCCAACTTTAGTGACGAGTTCAAAGTCACAACTGTGCGTTCTATTATTTTAAAATTGTTTTGCTAATTATTCATGAAAGAATGGAGGGAACTCGATGATTATTTATTGTTTTTTCTTGTTTTTGGCACTTGCATTTGGCTTTTGTTTTTCTGCATCGTGCACATACCATGGTACAGGCGTCATTCTTGCTGCGTGACACGCACTAACGCCCTTTTGTGGCGAGGGTGATGCACCGGCTTCAGATATGAAAGTGCTTCGGTTGTCTGGAAGAAAGGTTATCTCGGTTCTGAAATCAATACATATCGTCAGCAGCACCAGCCAACTTTGTGGGCGTTTGTTTGGAGACGTGCATTTCGACATTTTTGTTTTCTGTGAGAGGTGACAGCCTTAACAGAAAGAAATACATTCGACAGGCTTGTACGACGCCAGCCTACCCATATGCCAACATGAAATAAGACAAACCACGAACAGCAAAAGTGAGCGCTTCTATTCTTTTGCCGCTCTTCGAGCGCGATGTCATACATCATGGATATACAAATACTAGAGCGGGTGGCATACCATGACATCTATCTTCGCTTATACCGAGTGTCGCGTGTGTGCTACTTAACCTTTGAGGTGGAATGTACCCACTCCTAATATGTCTGGACCTAAGTAGCTGCTTCTTGATTTTGAGCATCGGAGTACGTTCTATATGGGCCAGAATGTATTTCACGGTGACCGGATCTACTCAAGCTGTTCATCAGCATTTTCTCCAAGCCTCCTTCATGTGGACGATCACAAATAAAGCAACTATTATAAATAACATGCAACAGTCTGTGCTCATAGCGCAGCTGAACTTCATCCTCCATTTTGTTTTTCGTACTTCTTTGCAGTTGTCTGAAGCGCCTGTTGCATTTAAGCAAAATCTTGCAGCACAGAGCCTTAGCACAATATTGCAACCTAATGCCTGCGGGGAGCTGTAAGGTTATGGCGTCACGCTGTTGATGATATCACTTGTTGGCGCAGCGGAGAACATTGCTAGCCCACTCGGCGACAGGTTTTCTTGGCACCGGAGCGAAGGCTACGGAGGCGGGGCTTCTGCACATGTACTACTACGCGAAGTAGTCCGGTATGTCATGAGTTGCGTACCGCTGTAGAAAGTGATGGCTGTGCGCGATCAGCGTTTCATATCGACGCAGACGCCGCTTGGCGTTCGAGGTACACGTAAAAGGCGCGGCTTTCTCACGCGTTCAGAAACGCGAAGTGACAACTTATAAATTAAAATAAATACGGATATCTTACTGGTGTGAGCTGCGTCCTGTGTCAAAGAGCTATATGGAAAAAATGAAGGCAGTATTTTTCATATCTTACGTAGAAAATAAGGACACAGTAGTAGGACTACATTCATTAGCGGTAGGATACGCGTGATTTGGCTCTTTAGCCTTCGTTGCAGCGCCAAGAAAATTTGTCGACGAGTATAGAACGATTTAATAGCGTCAATGACTAAGCGGCCACGTGATAAGAACGTTTTTGATTAGAAAATTTCCTGCCACTGCCGGCATGAAAAGAGGCTGAGAGAAGCTACACGAGGGCCTTGGCGCTTTTTTTCAGCAAAACTCCCAACTGCCCAGGTTTTGGGTTCGGAGTTCTGAAAGGCTGGTTGTACATTAGGACACGGCTATGTGATATGGCACACGGAGTTCAGCAAATCGGAGGTGTCGTATCGGTGATCGTCAGTCTCATGTGACACCGAAGGCTTGTGTAAGAGTTGCCGACTTTACTAAGAGCGATACATGGCATTCAAGCGCAATGGTCGCTCGAGATCACATTCGAAAAAAAGTGCCCAGCTTGGACTAATGGCGCAAGACTGGATCGAAGAGTGGAGCTAGCTAAGTTCTAACTAGCTAAGTTTCGCTAGTAATGCCAAGCGTTTGCTACAGATGCTCAGTTTTTGCTAGTAATGATGAGTAAGCATGGCTAGACTTGGCTATACTCCTCTGGTTTTGGTCCGTTCCCCTACTACGCAGTGCCACGTGCTGTTGGCGGGAATATGTCACGTGGCTAGCTGTTACGTGATTTCAATTTTAATCACATGACTAATTGTTACATGGCTAATGACGGGAACTTGTCACGTGACTAGGTGTTCAATGATACTTTGATTGACATGATCAGCTGTTACGTGTTTTTGGCGGGAGCGTGTCACTTGACCAGTTGTTAAGTTACTGTAGCTATGTGAGTAGCTGTTACGTGATGTTACGTGGTCTCAGTGGTGTGATTAGTTGTTACGCGATATTTCGTTACTTCGGTCACGTGACTTGTTGTTACGTGGTGTAACGTGTTTTGAGGAGTCACATGAGTAGCTGTTGCGTGATTTTTGGAGGTAACATATCAAGTGACTCGCTATTACGTGATGTTACGTAACCTTAGTCGCAGGACTAGTTACTCCGGGCCGATTTTTAGTCTCGTGACTAGATGTTACGAGATGCTACGTGATTTTAGTCAGGTAACAGGCGGGCCTATATAGCTATTGTATTTGACGCCGGAAAAATCGGTGTATGTGTTGAAAGAGCGAAGCAGAATGAAGAGGACGAAGCGAGCACCTTCCGGTTCGTGACGATGATAATTCCTGTTCACAGTATACGGCGCAACGTACAGCTTAAAGAACTCAGCTCTTAAAATTAAGCGGATCCCATGCCTTGTGGGAGTCGGTTTCATGTGAAGCAGTCGGCGAGTAATTGACTATGCTGCATTTTCTTGTTTTGGGCCAAGAGTTACAAGGTGTATCGACGCGTTTTTGTGAGTGTTGTAGGGTGCAAATCGTGAGTTTACCAGAAACGTTGACTAAAGTGGAAGTTTAAAGGGTGACTTATGGTTTTAAGTCACCTCACAACTCACGTTATCGCAGAAACGTCAGTATTATCCAAAGAAAGGGCACTCTACAGTGCTATGATGTGAATGTCATACGTAACATTTATTACCGTATTCCTTCGGGGTCGAGGAACGCTTGAATGTAGGTTGCTGAGTGATATGAATACAAATGTAATGTTTATTCGACGTTTATAGAAGCGGGGCTAGCCGCCCTGGAACCAAATTTGACCTTAACTCGACATGACGCTGGTATAATAGGAGTCCATATATGTTTATTGCCTTGTTATAGAATAAGATTACGCCTGCATAGTATCTTTTTCTAAAGTAGGTTCAAGACCTGGCGTGGCTCTGTGGTAGAGTACCTGACTGCCACGCAGAACGCTTTCGCTACGTTGCTGCTGGGATCCTGACATCTATTCTTTGCATTCGTCGGGTCAACGCTGCCGGTGGCGGTTTTTCTTAAAGCGCTCGCAATTATATTATGAATGTCTTTAGTCACCGTTGCTGGGTAGATATCAACTGTGAATCACCTGTGGCGCATACCCGCATACCGCGGCCCGTGATATACGGGTATGTGCCACACGTGTCTGGAGGAAAGGGTTCGACGTCACACGCGACCAGATTTTCGCGCTATTAATGACCTGACATAACCTGACAGTCATATTATCTTGGTGTGCACATAGTTAGAGGCGATCATTAGAAGAGCACCGATACGTAGGCGGCTAGATAGATAGATAAATAGATAGATAGATAGATAGATAGATAGATAGATAGATAGAGAGATAGACAGATAGATAGATAGATAGATAGATATAGATCGATAGATAGATAGATAGATAGATAGATAGATAGATAGATAGATAGATAGATAGATAGATAGATAGATAGATAGATAGATAGATAGATATAAACGCCCAAGGTGTATTTGGTTCACTTCAAAATGCTTCGTATTAAAAGAAAGGAAACACCATGTATGCGTTCGCAGTCCCAGATGTGCAAATTGACGATGGCATTTCGGATCATAACAAAGTGACTCTGAGGGAACAGTGCTAATTAGTTAAAAGCCCGATAAAAAGTTGAAAAGCTGCATAAGTAACCAGGTTCAAAGAAAATCCGTGCGTTTTGTCTAAATGTTACAGCCGAAAAACGTCACTTCTCTTAAAAAAAGCGGAACTCGAAAAGCTACAAATAAGTACAGAAATGCAGAATTTCGATTTATTTCTTCAATATAAAATAAGATTTATTAGGGCGCAGGGTAGGCCCTATACCTCCTAAGTATTCTGAGGCTTCTTTAAGACCCATTTTCTCAGAAACTACTACATGTAAAGCGTTCGGGTTTATCTCGTTTTATTCTGCGGCGTCTCTTCTTGCAAGGAAACTAGAATTGCAATTCTATTCCAAGTGCCGACATTTTACAATTTTTTTTAGCAAGACAGGTAGTTTCTGACATTTTGAAAATAAGACTGCAAAATAAAACTGCGGCGCACATTTGGCCAACGCATACCTCCCGTCGCTTGTCAAATTCGGTTTCTGATTTCCAGCATGCGGCTCATTTTTTTGAACTGTCTATTCTAGAGGCTAGAAACAAGGGCTACGAAAAATGCACTTATATGTCGAAAGTGCTGTATTGCGGTCTTAGTGCTCTGCGTGTTGTCTTTCAAGCATATCTCGGACGATGTAACTGGTGCAGGTTAGCAGTGCAAAATTAGCAGTCCGTATAAATCATACAGGACACTGTTGGCGACATAATAGCCTGTTCATGGATGACTTTTTTTCGTGCTGCCGTATTCGAAGCTATGTTAAATCATAACAAATTTTTCTCAGAGAGAGAGAGAGAGAGAGAGAACTTTATTTAGAACGCTGCAGACACGATTAGGCTCCCTCCACGCATGCGTGGACGTTGCTTCTTGACTTCTAAATAAACAAATCGCACATCCCCCTTCGGCTAGCTCACCAAGAGTTTCCTATGAGAAAACAAGACGCTATACATTTTAACGCGCTGTGTTAAGGTATGAGGCCAAGTGTCGGAAATTTTCTACAGCGAAAGCTGTTATGAGATCAGAACGGGCCGTTTTTGCACCGTAGTTATCCGCCTCCACCGCCGCCGATGTCCGTAACCACTATGACATGAAAAATAAAAAAAAACTAAACAACTTAAAAGTATTTATCACAGAACGGTAATCGAACCCGGGCGCTCTGCGTGGCAGCCTAGCACTCTACCGTTGAGCTACGCCACTGCTTCAAACTGCGGTGCAAACTGACCCTATGCAGGCTGGATGTCGGGTAAGGAATCGCGTTAACGTGTGTTGTAAAGCGTTTTAAAACAGTTAAGTAACAACCAGGCGTCACACAATGCGAATTGCGTAAGGAGTGGGTCTTTCAATGCTCCAGCGTATTACAAAATCCTCAGGCATAATTCTTCATCGTCGTCAGCCACAGCATCAACAAAGTGCACATAATGCATTACAAGTGTGTAGCGGGTACCACGCTTTTCCGAAGAATGACGAATAATGGCATAGTGGACGCTTCCCCACTACAAAAAATTAAGATTAATAGTGGCGTAGTGGGCACCGTGAAAGTGTGCTTGTAGTAGTTGAAGAGTGTTTAATAAAGGCTCTAGAAAGACCGCTCTTTCAGCTTTCGCTGTGATTGTACTGCGCGTTGCGCGCAGGCCTAGCCGTTATTTTTTAAAAAGCGATAATCACTAGATATTATTAGCCTATAATATAAAACACATCTTTTTAGGCCCATGTGAGCATTTGAAAGCAAGTCCTATTTTTTGTGGGCCTTACGCCCACAAAAACGTGGGCCTTACGCCAACACTCCTAAGTCAAGTTACGCTCAATAAAAACACATTTATTTTTTTGCAGGGACATGACAAAAGCTTTGGCCCGTGCAGCGAACCAAAACAAATGAGATCTGATGAATATTGAAAACATATTAACCAAAAAAAGTATGCATTAGCACTAGGGGCACCTTCGTATAACAGGCAGCCATATTAAATCTTGTCGCACGATGTTGCTTATTTAGGTTCATTGCACGACTGTTAGCATGATAATGAAGTGTGCCAAGTTTTTATGAAAAGTGCTTATTAGCAAGAAAGTTATGACTGTTCGCGCACGGTAATATAAAAGAAATATAAGTTGTGAGAAAATAAAAAAAAAAAGATTTGAAGCAGGCGCAGCGCTTACACAAGGTGATCACGAGTGCTTAAATTCTAAATATTTGTAGCCAGTTCATCGTGGACCTTGCTAATGTGTGCTTTTGCTCGAGGGGCAACTCTCAATTTTTTTTACTAGTTTGTATTGCAGCATCAGTGCTATGACAGGACGCTGCACTGAGCTGGGCCTCAGCTGTTCACCAGAAAAATGAGAACCGTTTTCCATTCCGCCAAAAAGTAACAAAATCGCACTTCCATAAAAGTCATCGTAAAGGGTAGGGTGATTCCTCAGTTCCGTATCACTGGCATCCTGGGACTCTTCGTGCAACAAGATGGGAAATATACCAAAACCATGAAACGCTTTAACAGTACGCTGGCAGCCACCACGCAGCTAATACATCTAGTGACATGAAAACGTCACTGCCTGAGAGAAGCAGATACTCTGCGAATAGTACACGCGTATACCATGAGCCGAGTGTTGTATTCTACGCCTTACCTCAACCTCAACATGATCGACACCAAAAACAATAAACTCTACAATGAGAGCTACTAAGGCAGTCCGCCGCCTTCCAGAAAACAGCAGTAACCAATGCCTGGCAGAGTTATCCGTGCATAACACCACACAAGAGAAAACCGAGGCACACCGGCAGGCATAATATCTCCGACTAGCCAGCACCACCAGAGGAAGATTTTCAAAAATCCAAATTCGCATCGCCACCAATTATGATTCGTTGAAATCCCTACCCAAGTAAATGTGCGAGATATTCTGTATTCAACCGCCCCACCGTAATATGCACACCGACTGAAACCAGGAGCGACGGAAAGCCAGGGCAGCAACCCTCCATAAAGCTGACGGCGGGGAACGGGATGCTATCTGGGTATATGCTGCATGTAATCCACACGGGGTCACAGTAGTGGCCTACACAACGAACACCCCTCCATTAATAAATGATTTAACTCATCGTACAAAACCAGAAGAAGCGGAAGAGATCGCTATCGCGCAACCGCTTCGCAAGTACAATGCTTCCTACGCCCTAAGTGAAACCAAAAACTGCACTACTAAATTATGCGAAGGGCAGACCACCACATTCTGCATGCTGACCGACAATCCCTCTCCCTCCCGCAGCGCTCAGTTCATCTAGCTGCCCGCGTATTCAGCAAATGCTGCCTATGAGGCCGCCGATTCCTTAGAGGAGGGTCGAGAAACCGGGCACAGGCGGATCTCATGGAGGGTTTCTCGAAGAAATCTGCACCTTTGCTGGGCTCGCCGCGAATGCTCATGCTGAAAGGCAAATAAAACCACCCCCCACTCTTCCCTCAACACCACGGAACAGCGCCTATGGCGCCGTCTGCGAACGCGGACCTTATAACCCCTCCCCTCTCTCCAACTACCAACCCATCCCGCCTGCCCGCCCTCTGTGCAAAGAACCGAGGGCAAACCTAACGCATATTCTCGGGGCCTGTACGTCTTTCGGTCCTGGCGGGACGGTGCCTTTTAAAACCTGAGAGGACTGGGACACGTCTCGACGCTACACGGGCCTGGCAAGGCAGAAGATCGTAGGCAGCCGGGGTGCCATTGTCATGGACTTATTAGACAGGAACGCCTGAGTGTAGTGAGGTGTCGCGGGGACCCAGGAGGCCTGGGAGTTCCCGAATTCCCTTGCAATTAATTTTTTTAACAGCGAAGCTGTTATAGCTATCCGTAAAATGTACATCGTCGCCAAAAAACTATCATCATCATGACAAGGATGTGCCACAGAAATTGAGCAAACCCACTACCCACCACTTGTCCACTAAAACTGAACGGGCAACAGCTTGCCCAAGCAGTGTCTGCGAAGAGAAATGTCTGCCGAAGATCCCGTGTACGTACAACGAAAGCATACTAGGGAACGGGAAAGGCAACGGCTGTTGCAGCAAGACCCAGAAGCGATGGAAGGTCTCGCACATGACGAGGTATCTAAACATCTATCAGAGGTGCGAACGCTCTGTTTCAGCGTAAGTTTCTGGGGTTTGGACATCCGTGTCCTGTCTGCGACTGTATGTGGTTTAAATAGAACCTCCTAGCTTACCTAGCTAAACCCTACCAGCAGCCTAGAAGCAACCTGATTAGAAATCAGAATCCCCTAGTTTCGCTGTTTCAAGCATCGCGTGACATAGTGCAAGCTTCGTTAATTTCTCCACACAATGCGGCTGAGGCTGAGGTTCCTGAAATTTATGCACCCTCTAAAATGTCATGCCTAACTTCTTTAGATAAATGTGTGACGTACGCTGATCGGAATTTGTACCCAGATATGCTTTGCTGTTGCCGTTTCACGACTCTTTGTCTGAAAGTGATGTGTGACGTACGAAATCTCTACTATGGCAGTACCCCAGTAGGGTTGAAGTATTTAAATGTAAATAAATAAATAAATCTATGAAATTCACATTTTGCTATTGTGCAGGTTACGGGCGAGCTCCTGCGCTTTTGTCATTCTTATTATCGTTTATTTATCTTTTATCGCTCCGCACTTGACAGGTAAAGGAAATGCAATCTGTCAGAGCTTCACCTGAGTCAGCTCAAAGGAAGAAGGTTTAAATAGGCAGAGCTACTAAAAGCGCATTAGCTGTAACGTTCGTTCACAAGGAACTGTGGTCATGGCAACTCTGTGTCTATGTTCTGCTTTCACCCTGATGTTTTGTAAGTACAGCTTGTAGTACTTGCCACGTTGACTAGCACGGCTCCGGGCAATCGCAGATATTACAATGCCTCAAAATATCCGGTGATGAACTCCTTCTTCATGAAGGTGTAACAGTAATATATATATATATAAATATATATATAAATATATATATATACATATTCCGGGTGTCCCAACTATCTTTAGCCAAGGGTTAAAAAATACAATACTTGAGGCAGGCGAGTGAAATCAGTTGAATATTGCTTACAGCCATCTTGCGCACTACAGGCAATTTTTTCTTTTGCAATTAACTAATTTGTTAATTAGTATTATTTTACTAAATTGATAAATATTGACTTTACGCAAGAAATGAGAGTTGCAAAGTACGAGAGCGTCTTCAGAAACCCCCATTGCATTATTTGCGATAAAGAGAGCTTACGCGTACCATTTTTTCCGTGCTGCAAAGAAAGCCCGCGAAATACAAAAATACCACGTGACTAGCGCATTCGGGCGCCGCGACCGTGCTGCTCTCAGCCGTGGTTTGAGCGAACAAAATCAGCTGCGACCACGACCCGCCGGCTGCGTTGCAGCAGTAGGCGGATAATTTTACGGTGGTACCTTCGCCCGCGCTCGCTACAACTTGCACAGTCACGCGCGCCAACTGGCTGGCAACGGGCCAAGAAACCGCCGCCAACTGATCGGCCTACCGCTGCAACGCAGCCGGCGGGTCGTGGTCGCAGCTGATTTTGTTCGCTCAAGCCACGGATGAGAGCAGCATGGTCGCGTCGCGCGATTGCGCTAGTCACGTGGTATTTTTTTTTTGTATTTCGCGGGCTTTCTTTGCAGCACGGAAAAAATGGTACGCGTAAAGCTTTCTTTATCGCAAATAATGCAATGGTGGTTTCTGAAGACGTTCTCGTACTTTGCAACTCTCATTTCTTGCGTAAAGTCAATATTTTTCAATTTAGTAAATTAATCCTAATTAACAAATTAGTTATTTACGAAACAAAAAATTGCCTGTAGTGCGCAAGATGGCTGTAAGCAATATTCAACTGACTTCACTCGCCTGCCTCAAATATTGTATTTTTTAACCCTTGGCTAAAGATTGCTGGGACACCCTGTGTATATATATATACACAGGGTAAATTTAAGGGCTCGTGTTCTTTGTTAGACACAATATTAATGAGAACTAACAGACAATGATGCCAAGGAAAGTATATGGGATGTTATTACAAGTAATTGTAATGTCAATGTAATCAAAGAAAAATGGACGAAAAGATAACTTGCTGCCGGCAGGGACGGAACCGGCGACCTTCGAATAACGCGTCTGATGCTCTACCACTGAGCTACGCTAGCGGTCAACACTTCATTCGATATATATATATATATATATATATATATATATATATATATATATATATATATATATATATATATATATATATATATATATACGCTTCTAAAAAACTGTTTATTGGTGACGTTTCGATCGGAGACCGATCTTCATCAAGGCAAAATTTACCAGGCGCCGATGCGCTTTTATATCATCGCCGTGCCGAGAGAAAGAGAAAAAAAAAGTGAGAAGAAGCGTACGTACTGATAAGTGGTCACACGACCACGTGCGCGCACTGCTACATGCGCATAGCACCTGTATTTGGGGAAAAAAAGGCCCGCTGCAAGGTGTGCAAATACATACAGGTAACCAACGTTGCCCAAAGCACACATTCCAATTTCAAATACTCCATTCACTCAAACCTTAACTGCGACAGCTCTAATGTAGTATACCTTCTCGAGTGCGGAATATGCAGTATTCAATACATAGGTCAGACTGACACGGCCTTCCGCACCCGCTTCAATAACCATCGTTCACATGCTCATTCGCTTCCGGATCTGCCTCTGTCTCGGCATATGAACTCCGAAAACCACCCGTTTGATTCCATCAAGGTCACACTCTTACAAAGCGGTTTCTCCAGTACAAGGGAGCGTGAGCAGCGCGAATCATACATGATTTATAAATTTGATACATTAAAGGCTGGTCTAAATGTCACTCCGGGTACACTGTCTTCAATCCGCGCTCTGGAAGATTCAGGATAATAATGATCCTAACCAAACTTCTTTCCTTTTTTATTAGTATTTTTTCGCATATCACTCGGAACACGTTGTCGGGCATGAAAGGTCTGCACGCGCATTCCGAGAAGGGTGGGCAACTTTCGAATAATTTCCCTCTACAATGAAATCCCTCCTCAGACAACCGAGTGAATGACATTTTCGAACCCCACGTCAAAAATGTAAAAAACAGTCTCCATTTTCTTCTCAATTATTCTTGAGCCACAGACCGGAGATCGTAGGAACGTAGACCCCCCTCACTAGGCTTCAGGAGCAGCTAAGGAGGGGCAGGGGGAGAATAGGTGGGACGTGACAATGGACGAAAGGAATGTACTGTGTTGTTGTGTTCAAGCTCCGGGAAGAGATGAGGCTGCGTAGTGAACCTTCACAATGTGCCACTGGAATGTGCTTAACGTGCCCACCTGGACCATCGATGTATATCTACATATTTTTGGTTTGTTCACTTTTTAAATGCGAAGCCTTTCTTAGCGAACTTCGGCGACTTTGAGCGTATCTATCTATCTAGCTATCTATCTAGCCGCCTACGACTTTGTGCTCTCCTGGCCATATCGTTAATAGGATTTATACCAAATTTGGTATGGCAT
Source organism: Rhipicephalus appendiculatus (assembly GCA_030522465.1). Lineage (NCBI taxonomy): Eukaryota > Metazoa > Arthropoda > Arachnida > Ixodida > Ixodidae > Rhipicephalus > Rhipicephalus appendiculatus. Next base: position 35,904 of record JALIZH010009825.1, read on the forward strand.
AACATGACTGTATGATGAACATAAATGGCTGGCCATGTCATGAAAATCATCACTAACTTGTCATGAAAGGATGATTTACATGCCACGCTCATGGCGCGCTTGCGGCAGTTTCGTTAGCTTGATATACACCAAACTTGGTATTGAGTGACGTGACTGTATGACGAACATAAATGACAAGTGGTAATATGGAAATCATGACATGTCATGAGCGACATGACTTGCATTCCGCGCTCATGGCGCGCTCGCGGCCGTTTCGTTAGCTTGATATACACCAAATTTGGTATTGAGTGACATGACTGTATGACGAACATAAATGACAAGTGGTAATATGGAAACCATGACTTGTCATGTGCGACATAATTTGGATGCCACGCTCATGGCGCGCTCGCGGCCGTTTCGTTAGCAATTGATATACACCAAATTTGGTATTGAGTGGCATGACTGTATGACGAACATAAATGACAAGTGGTAATATGGAAATCATGACATGTCATGAGCGACATGACTTGCATTCCGCGCTCATGGCGCGCTCGCGGCCGTTTCGTTAGCTTGATATACACCAAATTTTGTATTGAGTGTCATGACTGTATAACGAACATAAGTGACAGGTGGTAACATGAAAATCTTGGCATGCATGTCATCTACAACGCCATTTACATGCCACGCTCATGGTGCGCTTGCGTCCAGTTCGCTAGCTTGATGTACACCGAAATTGGTATGGCACGACGTGACAGTATGAGGAACATAAATGACAGGTCCTAACATGTAAAACATGACATGCAAATTATGTAAAGCATGATTTGCTCCTTCCTGCCTGCTTCGCATTACATCGATTCCCACAGTGCGTGGGATCTGCCGGCTTTTTTCTTGAAACATGCTTCTTCGTATATCTTGGTATGTGCCGGGGGCACCACAGGAATGTACTTAACATGTCCACTTCGTGTTTTCTGTTTTTTTTTTCTTTTTTTTATTTATTTTTTTAGAAAACACGTGTTTATGTCTAAGTATGTAGAAATACGCGCACATGGTCGTGTGACCACTCTCTCTTTTTTTGGCCACTCGTTTATTTTTGCACCTTTTTTTTTTGTTTTGTTTATTATTTTTTTTCTTTTTTTTTTCCCCAAATACAGGTGCTATGCGCATGTAGCAGTGCGCGCACGTGGTCGTGTGACCACTTATCAGTATGTACGCTTTTTCTCACTTTTTTTTTCTCTCTTTCTCTCGGCACGGCGATGATATAAAAGCGCATCGGCGCCTGGTAAATTTTGTCTTGATGAAGATCGGTTACCGATCGAAACGTCACCAATAAACAGTTTTTTAGAAGCGTATATATATTTTTCCTATTTTGTTCTACGGCAACCGAAGCCAGACTCTTCATAATCTACGTCTATATATATATATGAGAACTAACAGACAATGATGCCAAGGAAAGTATAGGGGATGTTATTAGATTTAATTGTAATGTAAATGTGAAGACAGAGAAGTGGATGAAAAGATAACTTGCCACCTGCAGGGACCGAACCTGCGACCTTCGAATAACAAGTCCGAGAGCATCGGAAGCGTTATTTGGAGGTCGCAGGTTTGGTCCCTGCCGGTGGCAAATTATCTTTTCGTCCACTTTTCTTTCTTCACATTTACATTACAATTGAATCTAATAACATCCCCTATACTTTCCTTGGCATCATTGTCTGTTAGTTTTCATTAATATTGTGTTTAACAAAGCAAAAACGAGCCCTTAATCTTACACTTCTTTCCTATATATATATATATATATATATATATATGTATATATATATATATATATATATATATATATATATATATATCTTGAGGGAACTCGAGACCCGCCTGATATTAGGCGCTCTTATGTACGTCGGTTGCGCGAACACTTCTTTTCCAGGAGCCACGAAAAAAATCAATAATGTGGCTGCATCCCAATGAGCAAGTAAGCACTCGGGACGAGCAATTACGATGATGATGGCTAACCTTCTGCTAGACCGGTGAAATATGAGGTGTCCGCCCGCCATTCGGTTTGTTTATACGAATCGCACGAGCCGCATCGATCCGTCCAACAAAGAAACCAGTGCCTTTTTTTACGAGTATACTGCGTAGTAATTATATAACCTTGTCCTGTAGCTTTCGGTCTAACATGTCACCAAAGTTGCAGTTTTCAACGCAAAAATCCAGGACCAGTTGTCATTTGGCTTGGCGTGCTGAAAACCTTCCTGAGTTTCATACGCTTCCTTCTAGGTTGTTTGGTTTACTTTACGAGTGGACGTCAATTGGGCTTATGAGAGTGCCCTGACAAGAAGTATTCTCTTCTGTACATGCTCACTGATGTTGTTCCGTCCGACGTTAGGGTCGATGCGAACGACATATGAAGTTCACCTTACTGCTGTCGTCTAACACTGACTACCACGTCTTTTACGCAGTGAACTGCTTGCTGTTGAAGAAGTGGTTGAATTGTTTCCCGTCGCCATCCACATAATATGGCCGGTTATGGACGTAATATTCTAACTACTCATCACACGTCCATTCCCAGAGCCACAATTTTTGCGGCTGTTATTTTAGAGCCGCCGGTGCAATATAAGAAACAAGTGCAGTTGAGTACAACTTCCGCATGAGTGAACAAGATCCTGACGAAACAGCCGAAACTGTGCCTGCGCCCTGACAACGGAAGCTACGTGGCGAATACAGATTAAATATATTTCAGTTGAAATCATTTTTGGCAACTTCAAGGGTTGACATAATCTAAACGTAAATGCGTTACAAATGTCACTGTCTCCGTATATGTGAGAAATGGGCCATTAGAATTAATTGTTGCTACAAGAAAAGTGTACACAAACCTGAATCAATGTGGATAATAAACCAAGTAGTTCATATATGTGCGTAGAATTATAAAACAGTTCATTGTTCAAAAGCATTACAGCATCACAAAGGCAATGTAGTCGCCATTGAATGAACAACACAGATGAAACATTTTATATTAAGGAGTCCTATCTGCTTGCCGGCTTTAACGGTCTGGTATTTCCAATCTCACTTGAAAATTGGAGATGTATACAGCAATACCCTAGTGCAAATGAAGCAGATAGTGAATAAGGTAAGCCCAAATCTTAAAAAAATTAATTCCAGTGCCCATCATATCCTTGAAGGTCACATTACCAATGAATCGGTTATATGTGAAATATAGTAACGTCTGTTCGTTTTGCAGTGTCGGAAATGATGCCGGCGGCTACAACTGAGAGCTTGAGTAAGTGATTGCTGTTTTTAAATAAAAACAGGGTCAGCTTTGTGGTATCAATGGCCAAATCAATATTATCCCAGCACAAAGAAGTTTGGCGTGAACATGCGTCTCACAAGATGTAGAATATTATGTTCATCTGGGAGTCGAATCAGCTACGTTGGAGTTTTAAATACCAATCACTTCTATGCAGTGAAAAGGCCTTTCTGGCATATCTATCTATCTATCTATCTATCTATCTATCTATCTATCTATCTATCTATCTATCTATCTATCTATCTATCTATCTATCTATCTATCTATCTATCTATCTATCTAGCACACTACGTCTTCGGGCTCTCACGGTCATTTCAATAAATCGATACATATCAAGATCGCCTTGGCAACACGGGAATGTATAAGAAACATAAATGACAGCAAATCACGTGAAAATTATGTCACGTTTGTCATGTCATGAGGACTCGCGGCGGTTCTTGGAGTTCTCGCGGCGGTTTTAGTAACTAGATGGTATGCGAATTTTTATGCTAAGACCTATGTGTGCGTCGAGCACAAATGACTAGCAATGACATGATTATTATATCATTTATGTCATGATACACTTGACAGAGTGTCAGTGCAGTGGCGTCAATTAAAAATAATGTCAAGACATGCTATGATATTGGTGTATTACGAGCAATAAAGATCAGCCATGGTATGGACGTCATGCCATTAATCATGTCATATACGTCGTGGCATTTTGGCATGGTTTCTCAATTACATATGTGAAAAATTGGCTTTACTTAACATATACGCAAAGCGTATGACGACCGTAAATGTTGGTCAGGGCATAAACATTTTCTATCCGTCATGACACACATGACCATGGTATGAACCTGATGCTCTGTTGGTCGTTTTAAAAAATGTGCACCAAAATTGGCATGACATAACATTAGTGCACAACCAACCCTATTTAAGGTGATAGTATAAATGGCATGACAGCTATACCACGCATGCCACAACCTGAATGACAACGCTCCAAGTAGCGTGATATCATGGTGACCATTTCTTTACCTCGATACACGTTAAAATGCGCATCACACGATGTGTGTGTATGATGGTCATGAATGATAGGTGATACCATATATGTTCATGACATACATGTCATCTGTATCATAACATGCATTCAAGAAAACTTGGCGGACGCTTGAGCTTCGCCTTCTAGAGTAGAACGCGATAGAGTAATCGGGCCCCGCGAATGGCCTTAAATTGTGCCACAAAGAAGGGGACGTTTGTGCATGCAACATTGGCAGTATCATTTATTCTAAAATTAGGGTGGCTAGAATGGGGAGGTGTGATGACCGTGGCGGCGCGCTCATTGCCTAGCGAGGCCCCACTGCGCGTTCTCGCCGCTGGGGGAAATTTGGCGGGTCGGTCAGGGGCGCGGTTGGCATGTGCCGACTGTGAGCATGGGTTGCTCGTGTCTCGTAGGTAACGGAGTAGCGCAAGTTAGCTGTCGCTGTCAATGAAGTACGGCCTGTTTTCTTATCGCTTCCCCGATTCCTTGAAGGAGAGAGCGTCAGCGAATGTTGTCGATTTTTGAAGTCCTCTGAAGAATTGAAAAAAAATAAATAAATAAAAACGCAGAGATGGTGCTTCGTGCCAGGTTGCGACGGCGGATACAAGGCTTGCGGTGAAAGACTCTCATTCGTGCACCTGCCGGCAAGGCTGAATTTGAAAAGTGGGCACGTGTTATACGTTATACCAAGGGCCGACAAGCCACTGCAAAAGAATTCTGCACTTTGCGAAAGGCATTTTGGCCCATAGGTATAAAATTCGTACATGTTTAAATAGAAAAGTTGAGGTTTCTACAAGTGAACACATTGGCGTGTTTAACGGCCTGTTGTGACACACGGGTCATGAGCAGCAGAGCTGCACTGGAAAGAGCCAGACTAATTCAGATGATCGGTTGTCCTTGTACTTACATTGGCATATTGCTCCACGTGGACTCATTTGGCCAATGTGCCACAAATTGGCTGCAGGGAGCATGCAGCTTCTTTCAAAAGATCGGTTGTCGGGTTCTACACGAGTACGCGTGTTCATTTTCTGCTGAAAGGGCTAAACCAGCATGCTACGCAGAATAAAGCCAAGAAGGTGAATCCCTGTGTTTTATGTAATGTTTTCACGTGCTGTTTCTAATAAACTTGTATCAAGCAACCAGTCTTGTACTTTAGTGCATTCATCTACCGCATTGCAGAATAATTGCATTGCCTTCCACTTTTTAAGTACTGCAATAAAAGCTCGTTAATTCGAACTCGTTTAATTCGAACTTACGGTTAATTCGAACTGACGCCTTGGTCCCGGCACAGCCTTGCGTATTTATATGGGGTAAAAACTCCGTATAATTCGAACGCGCTTCGACAACGGTATCCGCAACAGTTAATTCGAACTGAGAGCCCCCGGGCTTTCATCGTTCCTCGCACAATTCGAGCCAGAGTGGTGGCAATGTGTTGCGCAACCAAGCCAAACGAAACTTACTATCTAGAGATGTAGAACAAGAAATCAGCAGCATTTCTCCGCAGATAAGAATTCGTACGCTGCGGTGGAGCTCTTGGGCAAGCTGCAAACGATGCTCATGGAGTGGCGACAGAAGAAGCGCTAGCAAATGCAACTTGCTAATTACTTTTAATTTTGATTGCGTTAACACTTCCATCTAAGTAAACGTAAAACAATGCGCTGTCAGCGCATTGTGTATCGTCCCTTCTCTGTCCTCGTCGTTTAAGCGCTGTTTTTTTTTTGTCTTTCGTTATGCAACACCAACTGGCCCAACGTCCTGCTAAATGAACGTTCTGGAGCGTAAATATATATCGTCATATATTTCGACATTAAGGCTCACTGATCACATGCATGTCGCTGCTCGTTTCTGACGTATCACTCACTGATCAAACAATTCCGTTCGCTGTCCGAGCTCCATGAACTAAAGTCACGAAATAACCCGCCACAGACGTGTGGTATCGCCTAATTCGTGATACCGAGTCCAAAGGTAGCTTCTATGGGTTCTGTCCGCACAGTGTGGCGCGATATCCGCTCATTCTAGCGCCCTCCGTTAAATTTTATAGTCCCCTTCGAGTTCGAATTAACGAGCTTTTACTGCATTACAATCTAAAATGTATAACTAATCTGCGAGCGACAAACGCAGGGTTGTTCCAACCTGCTGGTCTGCGGGAGGGATTCCTCTAAACTACTTTTCGCCTGACAAGCGCGCCCACCTTTCAAGAAATGGCCGCTCGAAATCGAACTCTGTATCGGCTGCGTGGTCGGCGCTTGTAGATTACACGTGGAATTAGAGCGCTGAATCATTTCATCAATTTCTAGACGTCTAAAACACTAAATAAATATGCCCGAAAACACTGCAGCGGTAAAACTGAGCGCGGTGGAATCATTTGCCCGCCCAGAGGTAATCAGACGACGCGAGAAAAGCACGGCGCCATGTACGGCGCCATGCACGGCGCCCCCGCCGGCAGCGCCACCGCGCGGCAGGAACGCGATTTTGGGCCAGCCTTCGGAGGCCGGTCATCACACCTCCCCATTCTAGCCACCCTACTAAAATTCTATTGGATGTACTGTTGCTAAGTGCCCACTACGCAATAGTTCTTCGTTAATTGGCGAAGTACTCACTACTTGTCCGTAAAGTGGCATGTGCACTAGCGTAGCTACACAATTTGTAATGGGAGGGCAGCTTAAAAGCACACTCGTTGTGCAACTCACTTCTTTTGACGTCTGGTGTGATCGTAGGAATCTGTCACGCAGTATTACACGCACTAAGGAGACTGCTTCCACTACATGACTTTCATATAGTGTGTTTTCCAAAGCAGTTCCAAGAAATGATGTTGCTTTTTGGTAGAACACCTGCTTGCGACGCGCTCGGCCTGGGTTCCATCCTCCCTTCGCTGCAAAAATTTTTTATTATATTTGAAGCATCTTATGCTCGGGGCTCTGTCCGTCCCTCCCACGTACCGCGTCCCCCGTCCCCCGTCCCGCGTCCCGCGTCCGGCCACTGTCATGAAGTAGCGAAGCACCCATTATGCGAACCAGAACCCTGTAGTAATATGAAGGCCGTCAACCCTAACACAGTCATCAGAGTCATGGCCGAGAGCACAGAGAGGCTGCTTAGCAATGGCTAGGCAGGTGGTGTCTGTCGCCCAGGTTGACCCCATTCCTTAATCTTGCTTGCATGTGTTTGGAAGGGGCTTAGTCCGTCCCTCCTTCCCGCGTCCCACACCACCACAGCGCATGCGCGTCCCCCTCCCCCCCTATCTCTCCTAAGCTCACCCTCTTTCTCTCCTCTAGGAATCGTCTACTCTACGGAGCGTCCCCTCCCGTATGCTCTCCTACGCTCACCCCCTTCCTCTTCTCTAGGAATGATCTACGCTACGGAGCGGCGCATGCGCCTTCTCTCCCCCCTCTCTCCTCTAGGAATACTCTACTCTACGGAGCAGCTCCGGCATCCCACATCCCCACAGCGCATGCGCGTCCTCTCCCCTCTCTCCTCTTGGAATCATCTTCTCTACGGAGCGGCTCACGCGTCCCACACCCCTACAGCGCATGCACGTCCCTTCCCCCCTCTCTCTCCTCTCCTATGGTCCCCCCCCCGTCCTTTCCTCTAGGAATCCTCTACGGAGCGGTGCGAACGACAGGTGGTGTGACAGCTGCTTACCCCGCTGGGGGCGCCACGGTAGTTCCGTGGTATGAAAATGACGGAGCGCGCGCGCCTCATTCTCTCTCCTGCGCAGCGCCGCGATGAGCGCCCGGACCATTGCCGTGAAATGAGAGCGGCGACGTTCCTCCCGCTCAAGCTAATTATCTCCCCGCTGCTTCGCATCCACACATGGTTCCCTTTAGCGGGAGATGGGTAATTTTATTTATGTTATTTGCATCTTTCACGATTTTTCGGTCACGGACAAGCTGATGATTTTTCGCTCACAACCAACGACGCCGACACTGACGGCGGATTTTCTACGAAACGAGCTCCTTAACGCTATCATGTTAAAATAACGTGACGCTACCTTAGTAAAACCGTTACAGTAGTTTCGTTAGCATGATATATCAAAGAATGTGCAGTCCCTTGCGATATGACTTGCACAATGGGAATGCGTTGGTTAACTACCTCAAAGATCACACATCGCATAAAAGTCGCCCTGGTTTCGACAATTAGACGATAAGTTCGTATTCGGATAATCTTCAAGAGAAGCGCTTTTGGTTGTGAAATTGAAGGCTAGCATTGGCCTTGGGGTATTTTGGAGCTCCTAAGTTCACGCGGTCGATTGTTGAAGGTCATATTGAGCGCGGCTGTGCTGTCGTGAGAAGTATGAGAAAAAATGCGAGAACCAGGCAAACAGCCTCAAACCCGAAGATTAGCACGTTGGTTAGCGCGTTGAGGTTCCTGAAGGGAACTTGCTGCGCTGGTGCTTGCTGTGCAGCTGTTGACGGTGCTTCCTCTCTAGAAGCAGTAGGCGCAAAAAAGACACTGGGTCACTCCGGCTGCGCTGTTGGATGCCGCCTCACTTCATTTAAACTACATAGTTTTTCAGCCTTTAGCCTGGACTGAGGACTGTAGCTTGTCCTTATTCGGGCCGAACCCAGACGCACTAGCCTGTTTGATGTAGGGGCAAGTCTGGAGCTCCGTGATGCCTATTGTAGTTGTCTACCTGCTTCTACTTGTAAGCCACGTGCTTGGCGACGATGCCTTTTCTAGGCGGTCAATTGGGACGTAGCTGGCAGTCTTGCGTAGGCACTCTCGTTCTGAGTTAACGTGCTATCGGGAGCTTGGCTGGACTGAAGCCGTCGAACCTTGCAACGTCCCTATGACTGAGTTGTGTCGGATGATGATCGTTAGACATGCGCAACGGTTGCTTTATTGCACGAACTATCCTCTCCACTATTCTTTCGATTGAGTGTAGTACAGACTACTGGTCACGTGGTTGAAGCCGTACAACTCTGCAAAAGCCGGGAGCTCTCTAGACGAAGACGGTGGGCCGTTGTCTTACGTGAGCATATGTGCGATGTTATGGCGGACAAATGTGCTTTGAGAGCGTTCATGACTGCCTGAGCGGTCATGTTCCTCAGGGAACCTTGAGTAACAGTCCACCACTACGATAAACGTCTGTCCGTGGGGGTGGAACAAGTTCATTCTGAGGAATTTCGAGGAAGTCCAGGTAAGGTCGTGGAGACCAAGTGCTGTGCAAGTCAGAAGCAGATGGAGGCGCATTGTTCACAGGGCGACGAAAGAGGCGATGTCTGCCGAGTTACCGGGCAAACTGACTGACTCCCGAGCAAGGACATTGGCCCTAATGGTGGCCTGATGACCTTCGCGCCACAGTCTCAAGACATCAAACGGAAGGGATGATAGGATGACCATGCAGGCGCCTTTCAGCATGACGCCATCACAGACAGGCCGCTTGTCTACCACCGCGGCGCATTTTGAGGGAGGCAGTAGTATCTTGGAATTTGGTGGCCAATCAGGCTAGGAGAAGGAGGTGAGGACTTCGCACTGGCTCTTGTGCTTGTCGCACGTCTTTGGAGATGAGTGTCAAGACATCTTACGTGCAGCCGACCTCCTTTGCTGCGAAAAGGTCCACAGTATCTAGGGGAATGGATCCCATGTGGCTGATGCACGACAAGGTATTTGCCATGGCTGGAAGCTTTCCTGACATGTGCAGCATCCGGAACTGGTATCGCGCGGTCTTCAGCAGCAGTCTTTGAATACGAAGCGGCAACAATTGCAGCTCCATCTTGCCCAAAATTGAAACGAGTGGCAGGTGGTGAGTCTCAACCTCCAAAGGGATGTCCCGGATGGTGAAGTCGTAGGACCACTGGATAGCCCGTGTTGTTGCCACAACTTATTTCCCGGTCTTGCTGAAATGCGGTTCGGTCACGGTCATTGACCTCGAAGCGAATGCTAATGTGCGGCGCTCTCCACAAAGTTGTGTCTCTAATTCTGAGGAACTTGCGTCTGCAGACACTGTAGTTGCACGAAGGGTGGTACTTGGCAATGCAACTGTCTGACGTCAAGATATTCTTGATTTTTCGAATGCTGCCACATTCAACTCGCAGACATGTTCAGTAAGGCTCTGATTGGCGCTGTGACGTCAGAGATGTATGGTGAAAATCTGGCGAGGTGATTTACCATTCCGAACAGTCGTCTAACATCGACAACTGCCTATTGGAGGTTCTATGTCTTTGACTGCTTCGACCTTGCCTGGATCATACCTGATACCCATTTGCTTAGGGGACGATGACCGGTAAGCAGAATGTCGACTTCGTCCAGATTGCAGGCCACTAGGGGAAACCGCTTGGAACGTGAGATACTTCGGCTCCGGAGGAGACCTTGAACTGCGCTATGTAGTTGTCAACGGTGACGTCGACAAACAGTCGCCGCGAGGGTCCCGGCGATGTGCAGGTGAATGGAGCTGGGCTTCCCATTCGAACACAAGTGAGGTTCCAAGGTGTCAGCAAATCAAACACTAAATCGAACACCAAAGATATTCAAGATGGCACTGGAATTTGAGTGAACTGTTCTGGCGCGATGAATTGGGGTGTCGGTGCTGAGCTCTGCTTTGATGCTACAGTTGGAGACGTATGTGAATTTATCAACGTTGTCTATAACAAGCACGCAGGCATGATCGATTACTACACGATGTGAGGTGCGGCTGTGTCCGAGCACTCCAGTGCCGCTCTCATATCGTTCGAACAGGTTGCTTGTTTCACACTGCACTTTAAATTTGGTTGGTACTGCATGAAGACTGACAGCGCTGCAAGGAGAAGAGACGAAGAATAAGTAAATGGTCATGCAAGCACACGATCTGTTTGTTTCCTTTTGTTTGTATTCTGCCTTTCGAGTACTACAAGTCCTGTTCTACTGGTAAATTACCTGCACAATATAGATGGATTGCAAACAAAATGAAAAAAAAACAACCAGAAAAAATGCGTGCACCGCGGGTGGCGTTACAGTAAAACAAGCGAGAACTTGTTGCACAATAATAACACGTGCAGTAAAAAACAGAAATAAAAGTAGAAAAAAAACAAACTTACTCACGGCGTCAGTGCAATGAAGAACGTAATTAAATAAAGTCACAGTTTCGCCACTAGGGCGAAGCAATGAATGCGATAGTAAGAAATTAGTTTGTCACACGCAGAACGACAAGCAGCTCGATACTTGCAACGCGCCTGACATGGCTCATACCCACTCAAGGGGATTGGCCAAGGATTGATTATATAATTATATGACTTTTCGATGCTGTTTGATACTTCTTTTTCTTTTAAACTGCTGCACGTGGAATGACCCCTCTACGTCTCCTGCCACGCGGTGGCGTCTGACGCCAATTGTGCCCGGTGTTCTTTTTTTTTTCCCTTCTACATCATGAGTGGTATAGAATGGAGCCACTTTTTCATGCGCATCACAAGGGCAGTTTTCAATTTGAAACATACTGTAAAAGCGTTGCGTGATCGAAAACACGCTCAAGCTGTTCCGAGATTTGCGTACCGCGAGCGGCAAATGGTGCATATGAATAGCTCGCCGTTATAACGCTGCCACGAGCATGGCGTGTGGCTGTGTTGGCTACTGCAGCAGGCTGCGGAGCGAGGGGCGGTAGTTCGAATCCCCGGTCCTGGGGATTCAAACCAGTCAATTTTTTCTTTATGCCTTTTATATACAGAGTGTTTCAAGAAATGTGTCCACTATTTTTAAAACATCAGCAAAAAATTGGGGGGACCCTTAGGCTTCGCCTTTAAGAATTGAACGCGATAGCGATATCCCGTTCCTAGTGCCTACTTCAATCACTTAGTGCATACTATGTAATGGGTAGTATGCTTTAAGCCAGGAGCAATTAGGCGCAGCAAATGTGGGAAATGTTTTCGAACTTGCAATGCACCCACTACGTGGTCTTAAGGGAATACGCGCAGTAAGGTGTGTGCCGTTTGTAATGGGTGGCTGGCTTTAAACTATGAAATCGTTATGATAGTCACATATTCTGACGCCCGATGGCAATGTACGCTTGTACCACGCAATATTCCTGGGATATTACATGTTATATTACGACGCCTATATAAAGGACGCTAGCGTTTGCGAAGCATGGAAGTTATTTTCACTGCATTTCCAAGCAGAGGAAGTTATTTTCACAGTATTTCCAAGCAGAGGCATGGCTGTGTGGTGGAACACCTGCTTGCCACGCAGACGACCCAGGTTCGATCCTCACTCGGACCTGGAGATTTTTATTATTTATTTTATTTGCATTTTTCTCGATTTTTCGGTCACGGACAAGATGATAATTTTTCGGTCACGGACAAGGTGATGATTTTTCGCTCACAACCAACGACGCCGACACCGACGCCGACGCCGGAATTTCTGCGAAACGAGCTCTTTAACGCTATCGCGTTAAAATGCGGTATTTGCTCGCTGTCTTCACAACTGCTTTTTCTGTAGCGCCAGGCATCTTAAGATGGTTGAAGGCATGATTTGGGACAGTAATTATGAAAGTTAAATTAATTGGCTTTTTAATTAGCGGCGTTAGGTGGTTATGTCCAATGGGAAAATTGAAGTCCTTCATGCGAAGAACCCATTTCAGCTTTGAGATTTCAAAAAAGCGGCCTCTATTAATTATTGTGGCGTAATGAATTTCAGGCAAATTCAATGGCGAAACCGAAATCCAAGCACCGATGAGCGCAACAAGCAGACGACTACAATGACGTCACTGTTCAAGAGAACGGTTACAGATGTGCAGTTCTTCCCCGTTCGTTAACGTATGTGCGTAATGCGTGCTACTACTGCAAGCGCAGCCCACACACTCACACCAAGAAGTCGGTTGATGGTTTATATAATGACGTTCACTCATTGTGGACATCTCAGAAGAATGTGGCAGTTGCGCTCTTCCGCGTGTCGGTTTCGGTTTGGCCGCTGAATTTGCCTGAACTTCATTACGCCACAATAAGTATTAGAAGCCGCTTTTTCAAAATCTCATAGCTGAAATGGGTTCTTCGCATGAAGGACTTCAATTCTCCCGTTGGACTTGACCATCTGACTCTGCTAATTAAAAAGAAATTAATTTTACTTTCTTAATTACTGTCCCAAATCATGTCTTCAGCCACCTTAGGATGCCTGCCGCTACAGAAAAAACAACTGTGAAGACAGCGAGCAAATACCGCATTTTCCTGATTTTTTAAAAAATAGTGGTCACATTTCTTGAAACACCCTGTATACACATACATATACATATCCGGGACATGACGGCGTCGACAGACGGCGACGACGAAAATCGGCCGAGAGTGTCCATATAATTGCTATCACAATAATAAGTGTCCGGTTTAATGTAAATCAATAGTTTCTAAGCAAGACATTTTCATCACATATTCTTTCCTTTGGAAATCGTCCAAAGGAGACCAGTAACATTAATCTATAACGTCTATCACACTCTTGATCATCACTAATAGCTACTAATATATTGCTCTTGAAACAGCGTAGAGGTGTTGCCAGACTAAAGTTTCTTTTCTTGCTGCGTAATAGGCAGTTTAATAGCAATCTTTTTAAATACATTTCTCCCCCATAGGCGCGTGAGGCGCGGCAGGAGGGGGCAACCCCCCAGTCACCTAAGAGGAGAGAGGGGTCCAATGTCAGCCCCGTACATTGACATAATAGGGAGAGGGGCGCTGCGACGACCCTTCGCCCCTCCCCACCCCCCCCTTGAAGGGGAACCCGGCGCACGCCTATGTTTCTCACTCTTCTTCACGCGACACCAGGCATAGTCACAATTACGACCTAACACCATACTTGGCACGTACTAATCTTTTCCAACACTTTTTTTCCGCAAGCCATTAGCGAATGCAATGCACTGCCTTCGCATGTTTTTCCAGAACGCGGCCTTCATGACTGAAAAACACGTGCATCTTTTTTTTGTCAGCTACATTGTTCATTGTCCCATACTGCCTTATGAGAACTTGACGTATCAGTTGTGTTGCTTTACCTTTTCATTGTCAAAAGTGTTTCTCTAAATTTGCGCAATCTTTTTAGACATGTGCATTTTATAATTTTTGTGAGTAGGTGCTTGTCTTTCATTAGCAATCCTTATTATGCTCTAATGTATTTGTTCACTTCCTGCATTGTTCCCTTTTTCTATTTGCCCATCCTGCTTGGTGCTCGACTATGGTATGAGGTAAATAAATAAACAAAAAAAATAAATAAAATGAATGAAGAAAGAGAGGCGGCATGAGGTGATCTTAACTGGGAAGTTATTGTGCGGTGCTGACGTTCCAAACACGTATAGGGTTTGCACCAATAGTTATCTACTTGACGTCACTAAACATTGAATGCACCATACTTCTGGCAGTCAAATGTGACCATCATACCTTGGGCTCTCTGAATAGTGATTGCCCCGACATTGAAATGAAGACGATATTTAGATGCGAAGCATCTTATGCTCGGGGAGCTGTGTCCGTCCCTCCATCCCGCGTCCGGCCACTTTCATAAAGAAGGTAAGCACCCACTGTGCGAACCAGAACACTGTAGTACAATAAGGCCATCAACCACTGCCATGGTCACAAGAGTCATGGCCGAGAGCACAGAGAGGCTGCTTAGCAATGGCTAGGCAGGTGGTGTCTGTCGGCCAGGTTGACTCCATTCCTTGATCTTGCTTGCACGTGTTTGGGGTGGGGGGGGCTTAGTCCGTCCCTCCTTCCCACGTCCCACACCACCACAGCGCATGCATGTCCTTTCCCTCTCTCTCTCCCATCTCCTACACCCACCCCTTTCTCTCCTCTAGGAATCCTCTACTCTACGGAGCGGCTCCCGCGTCCCACACCCCCACAGCGCATGCACGTCGCCTCCCCTTTCTCTCTTCTCCTACGGTACCCCCCGTTCTCTCCTCTAGGAATCCTGTACGGAGCGGCGCGCACGACAGTTGGTGTGACAGCTGCATACTCCGCTGGGGCGCCACGGTAGTTCCGCGGTATGAAAATGACGGAGCGCGCGCGCCTCGTTCTCTCTCCTGTGCAACGTCGCGATGAGCGGCGGGGCCGCTGCCGTGAAACGAGAGCGGTGACGTTTATCACGCTCAAGCTAACTCTCCCCGCTGCTTCGCATCCACACATAGTTCCCTTTAGCGGTATATGGGGAATTTTTTCTTACTTTGAACTGTGCCCTGGAAATAAATGTTTTTTATTCCTAGCTGGGTCAATATATTTCTATTGAGTTCATGTAAAAGTTTCGAAGTAATTGTCATTTCTTGTCGAAGCTTAGTAAATGAAATAATTTGGCGAGTGATCGGTTCACGGAAACGGAAGGGTAAAGGTATAGGATTTTTCCTTACCGAATGTGTCGTACGGTCATTATCAGCTATGTTTGCCATTGCCCTCAGGAAAGGGCGTTACACCGCCTTCACTCTTACTGACAACTAAGGGTATTTTAGAAAAAATATGTAGCGAGCATTTGCGCTTATCGCCTGATCACTGTTGCAAGCATTTAGTGAACCATCGCTTATTTTAGATTTATGAGTTATATGTTGGTTATATGGCATATACACCGCGTTCTCTGGAAACTAAACTAAAGGCAGCACTTATTTAATGGGAAAATAAAAGACCAACTGATGAGCTATAGGTTGTTCAAGTTTATAGAGTATAAGTTAACGACTTTTCAAGAAATTCCAGTCATTTCTAATCATTCTTATCACCATAAAATTGTCATTGTGAGGAGGTACTATTCACTTTTTGACAACCATAAATCAGCGAAAAACCTACTTCCAGTTTGACGCTCTCGTCTTGAATCGCCCACAACTACAGCCTCTTTCTTTACCATTTTCCTTTAATAACTGTTTCTTCTTTCCATTTAACTCATGCACTTCAGCACACTGGCCCCTCCTTCCCCCCCTCTACCCCTGTTAAAGGGACCGACAACCGATTTTTCTTTACCAAGTTCTTTACGGTGCGTCAGGAAGGTGACCCTTCGTAGTGTTTGTAGCTGCAGTAGTTAATCCTAGAAGCCTTTAGTTATTTTGTAGGCAGTATTTTTCGAACTGAAAGGCTCTGAACACTGACGTACCTTTCCTCAAGCAATGCTGAGAATTGATAGCTACGCCTCAAGTCCTGTTCGCGATTTGTGAAAGCTGTCGTCGTTGTGCTTTCGCAGGAGTTCCTGTAACTATGCTTAACCCATTAAGGACCACGAAAGAACTACTGGTCCGATTTTATTGACATTTTGCCTATTTAATTAATCACAGAAGATAACTACACGTGAAAATTTTCATAGAGTTACCTGTGTTTCTTCAGGAGTTATGATACTGTACTATAAAAAGTACGCTGGGCCTTCGAGATAGCAACGGGCAAGGTGACTTGATCCAAGAATGGCGAGTACGCTGGGCCCTTGCGAAACGGATAACAAAGTTATCTTGGCCCATGCAACTTAATCAAGGACCACTGCTTTAGGGAAAGCGTAACGTCATGCATTTCGCCGCACCATTTCGATGTATTTTGGCAGAATTCAACTGTTTTGCCGGCTTCTTGTAAAAATGTCCGTATGGATAGAGGGTATTAGCAAGCACAGTGGAATCTGGAGAGCTTTGATACTTTTCTTGGGTACAACAAGGCGCAGTCAGTGTTTTGCTGTTATGCGACTAAAGGACAATAGTCAACGCGTAGAGGGGCTGCTAAAACCTACAATGTGGTAGCAGATCCTTTATGCGTTGTCTGCGGCTATTTCAATCATCTAGGTAAATAGGGGCTGGTACCACTTTCTCTCAGTGATGAAAATTCTCTAGTCATTCGCAGCTTGATCGTAGAGCTCAAACCCCCCTCATGGTATTGTTACTACGGATGAAGGAGGAGGACAGTGGCACTACGTTTTTTTTTCTTTTCAGTGAATGGCGACTACGATACAGAGCATAGTGACTAAACTGTGTAGTCGTTCGTCAGCATAGAAATTATGCTATTGTCCTTGCCATTTTCGAAACAAAGCTGCTTTCCTGAGTCAAAACAGAAGTTATCTTGCCCACGTTCATTTCGTTCCATATTTTTTATCGTTAGCAGAGAGCATACATTCGTACCGTCGTCATTTCCCTCCTCCTCCTATGTTCCCATGTTAGGGTCAGAATCGCCAATTAAAACATCAAGAGGCTCTCGTATATTCACAGCGACATCTTTCGCAGCCTCATGAGTTTGAGATAACCGAAAAAACGGCATTCATAACAAAAAAAGCCTGTTGAATCTATGATGCAACGCACAACAAGAGTTACATGTATGCTCCCACGAAGTACCAGTGTAGTAAATAAAGTACAACAACATTTGATTACTCCTCACAGCAAAACTATGCACTCTATAGGCTTCTCGCGCTTTGCAGGGATTGAATTGCTCTTCCTGAAGCAGAAGTAGTCCGTTTTTTTCCACCTATAAAATTTAAAACCTCAAATTAGTTTAGAAAAAGTAGTACTGACCACGTGCGTTTAACAGGCTCTGATTTTCCTAAAGTTTGACGACTCATAAAACAGGAAAAAAACATAACCGAGTCAATATTCCAAATTAGGATTTTCTTGCTGCAACCTTCGGCATCAAAAATTGTAATGAGCAAGATCAGAATATTCTGTTTTGTATTTTCTATGCCCGAAAAAGGAAGTGTACTTTTTAAAGTACACTGGTCCCTATTGGTTTAACCACCTTTATTTCGAGCTTTTCAACTATTCTTGAAAATAGACCGATAGATAAATTGTTTTATTACGGATAGGGAGAACCGATGGTCACTGTTTTCAAAAAAGAAAGCTGTTACAATGAGCTGATGTGGATTTATACACCTTCCTTGTATTTGTGCCGCGTTGTGTGCGCCTGCGTGCAAAGTAGCCTGGGCCTGTGTCATGGGTGGCTTGTCCCAGCGTCGTTAATCTCTCGATGCACGATCCAATCCAAGTAATCGAAAACGTCACTACGCATATGCACGGCCACGCCGAGCAGCAGCACGCGTCATTTCTGACACGAAGTGTCGGGAGCAAAACCATGTCGCTACAATATCTTAGCGACCTGGAAACTGCATGCACAGTTGAATAAGCGCGCTGAAGTTGCTCAACACGCCCTGACGAGCATGGGATCATCACGTCACGTGACGGCAGCGTCACTTTAATGCATACTCGTAACGCAGACCTATATGTACAGGCGTGAGCAAAAGTGTGCAGACCACGGGATCGCGTGGCCGAATGCATCGACGCGCCATCTAACGACGTGACGCCTGCTGCGGTGCGCATGCGCGTCCCGTCGTATCAGTTTGCCTCTCATGCCGCTCTGCCTGACGCGGTTACGGCGCTCGTAGCCAAAACGACAACTGTGTGTCGCTTTCTTTGCTCCATATATTCTGTGGCGTTCTTTTACGTAGCTGCTGCGACGGGGCCGGTTGAAGCGCCGGGCTCGCGTCGTTTGCTACACCGGTTGATTAGCCGAAGTAAGCATAGCTAGCATCGCATAACCTGATGAAGCCAAGCACACAAAATAGAGTACCTTGGGTGGGCTTCGATGTGACACACATTAATCACTAATAATTATAGTTAGTGTTAACGCTAATTACATTTAATTTAGCTTAATGAGACTCGACTCGTTCAGGAGTAATTAGTATATTCCTGAGCTTGGATTCTCTGAGCTCATGAGAATTCGATTTCAATTACTTTAATTGGGTTTAATGAGATATTGCTTAATGAGACCTAATTATGATCCGATTAGTTTGATGAACCATGATCAACCACGAATAATCAGATTTATCTATACTTACCTTGGCGCTGCCTAATCGGCTCACTTATGCATAATTAGCGTTATTATGTCACGTGAAACTCCAGTATCTAGGGTGTGCTTGGTTGAATCTCAGGCTAATTAATCAGACATAATTAGTATTCGCTTTAACTGACATTAATTAGACGTAAATGAGCTTAATTATATTGATGTTGATGAGTAATTAGCATTTTCCTGGGCTTGGCTTCTCTGGGCTCATGGGGAAGCCGACTTGGATTAATTGGCCGCAGTTAGGTTTGCCTTATTTAGGCTAATTTCGCTCGGCTAAATTAAGAGATAGCATGATCAACTATGCCTAATTAGATTTGGATATACTTACCTCGACTCATCTGGGCTCATCTAAGCTTAATTTCGCTTAACATGAAAACAGCAAGCTGGACTAGGCTTAATTAAACCTACTTACGCCTGACTTTATTAGGTGATACCGTGCTCAACTATGTTTGATAGTTTCGGCTATACTTACTATGACTTAAACAGGCTCATTTAGTTTAACTTTGCTTAACGCGACAAAGTCAAGCTGGGCTGAGAAAACTGAATTTTCTGTGCTTTGCTTCAGGTTATGCGATGCTAGCTATGCTTAGTTCGGCTAATCAACTGGTGTAAAAAAACAACGCGAGCCCGGCGCTTGAACCGGTCACGTCGCAGCCGCTACGTAAAGGAACGGCACAGATTCTGTGGAGCAAACAAAGCGACACCCAGTTATTGTTTTGGCTACGCGCGCCGCAACCGCGTCAGACAGAGCGGCATGAGAGGCCAACTGATGCGACGGGACGCGCATGCGCTCCGCAGAAGGCGTCACGTCGCTAGATGGCGCGTCGATGCATCGGGCCACGCGATCCCGTGGTCTGCACACTTTTGCTCACGCCTGTACACTTTTATGGAGTAACTTCTTTTATCAGAAAGAAACGAACACTATTTCAATACTAACAAAAAAATCGTCAACCAAGTACAGCAATCAACAGTGATGTGACCGGGTACATCGGACTGTTCATGTTTTTGCCACCAGAGGCGCCAAAGGTAATTCTTCGCGACTTTCAGTGAAGAAATAAAAATCTAAATCGACCTCTCACGAAAAAACAGCGTTGTTTTCAGTGTGGGCATTTATTAGACCCATCCTCTTCATCCGTACATTATCATCATCATAATTCGTTCGGGCGTGCATCATCGTCGTCGTGTATCATCATCATCGTGTTGGGTTCAGCCTAGCTGTTCGCTGCCGGGTTCTCGGGCAAATAAAGGTCGTCCAAACCAAGACCTCATACCGCTTTCATCAGTCAATGCGAGGAACAAACTTTCCATCAGTGGAATCATCTCATTTCCTGTCTGGGCGGTTGTCAGTCTCTTTAATGCACTTGTCCTTTCCTCCTATTTTGTTTCCGTTCAAGGAGAGTGTACGAAACATACACATGCGATCATGACAAGTCGGCTTGTCGAAATGTTGGCGCCTGTGACAACCCGTGTTCCAAGGAGTTTTCATCCCCCTAAAATACCACTTTTCTCCTTTACTTCTGCCTTGTTTCAAATCATGGCAGGCAATTTACTGAGGTTCCTAAAACGGAATGTGCACAGGTACTGAATGTTGCCAGTAATAATCTGGAGGACAAAAAAAAAAAACCCTTCAGGATTAGCTGCGGAGCGTCTGTTAGAGTGGAGAACGAAAGGTTTAAAGGCTCGTTCACACCGAAAGGGAAAGCGGGAAAGCTCACGGCGGGGAAACCTCCTCTTTAGGCGGCGAAAGCGGGCAGAAAACGAGGCGGCGCACCGGATCACTCGGATGACCGATTTTTTGCCGCCCGCCGAAGCTCCCCCGCTTTGCCGCAGCCAACCATAACGCCATGCGGAGATGACACTGGTGTATCTTTAGGAGAAGCAGTGCCACGTGAAAACGACGCGTGCGCAAAAGCGCAAGATGCCCTGCTTGCTCTGCGGGGCCACATTTTTGCGCCTACTGCCTCTACAGCCAAAGCAGGAGAGCGGTGTGAACAGGTGCGCGGACTCGCCGCCTCGCCGCTTCGAAAAGCCCGCTCGCCCACTTGCCCATCTTGCCGCTCCGCCTGCGGTGTGAACGAGCCTTAGTCTTAAACGTGATTAAGGGAGTAGAGTGCATTAAAAGACAAATAGAGGTAGCCCGCATTCCAGCTGACGTAAGAGAAAGAAGTGGACATGAGGTCACGTAACGGCAAAAAATGTAACCGACAGTCTTTTAGAGTGAAGTAATATATACCGAGTGATCGCACATAGCCTGGGATGGCGGGTGGTAAGATGGGATGATTGATTAACAAAATTACAGGTATAAAGTACAAGCGGCTATCGCATGCTTAGGTAAATTGAAGATCATCGGAGATGCCGTCGTCCTGCAGCGCACATGACGATGTAGGCTGATGATGATGATTGCCTGTTTGTGTAACTTCGAATGGGTAGCGCATAAGACACAGATACAAAAGGTAGACACGTAGACAGCACAACCGTTAACTTCAAGCCATGTTTATTTACGAACACGCAAGAATATATACTTTCTCAAATCACAGCCTGTTGGTGTTTATTTCACTTTCCGAATCTCGCAGACTGCCTTCCAACAGAACTATCCACACATGGAAGGCCGGTAAGTCTTCCATTTGGGCTCATATTTTTATCGCCAGAATGTTGCTTCAATCATCGGACAGCCCATATATACTGGGCAAAGTAGAAAATGCCAAACACCCCCTTGTTATACTGTATTATACATGGCTATGCTATGCAATACACCTCCGCTCGTCTTTTCCCTCCTCCTCACTTTCACTTTCCTTTCCCGCTATTTGCTACAATATACCACCGTAAAATATCGGTTTTTTCGAACCCCGTTTATTCGGAAAATTGGATAATTAGGACGTGTACTCTGGCCCCGGCAAGCATATGTATTGCTTAATGGAACGGAACCCCGGTTAATTCGGCCACTTTTGGCT
>JALIZH010009828.1:0-70841 GCA_030522465.1 Rhipicephalus appendiculatus
CAACCTAGAGGGTTTACCAACAAAGGTTTTTCAGCGAGCCGACGTGCGTTCATCGCCGCGTCGTGCACTTTCGACGGAGTGCGCGTGCGCTGCGCCATCGACGCCGAACGTGGAGAGACACTCATGGTAAAAGGTGAGTTATGAAATTCACCTAGTAATCCGTAACTCGAAGCATTCTCACATCTCGCGTACATTTATCTTTACTGATGCAAGCGCGACCGCGCGCACCTGTATCTTGCTTTTTCGCGGAAGGTGCGCGGCCGAGAGGTAACGTTTCGATCTGCGTGGACTGCCGCGTGCGATTCACGGCAACACCTTGCCCTACTTTTCAGCGCGTAATTATAACGGCCGAGTGCAAGCGGTGCTTTGACATTGGTTATTAAGTTCGCGTGACCTTTCATAAAGGTAGCCGTAAGCTCTTTTGCCGCAATAACAGTACTGCTCACAACAATCGTGGTTTGTGCGGCTTGCCACTTCCAACAGAGTTATTGCCGGACGATGATTTGTAACAGATATATTTTAATAAGTACAACTTCAACCGCGTACATTTTTGTCTCCTTAATCCACGCTTCCGCTACACGTGCTTCTCTGCGAGGGGTGTGTTGTCTGAAGTGATATCATGCGAGGACGTTGCAATCCATGTGCATTGCTTGCTCGACTATTAATTACAATTACCGCATCTCGTTTACAGTGACTGCCGGTCGCTGGCATCAAACAATTGGGTTGACCAGCAGCTCAGCGCATCACGGCTGCTAACAGAAGTAGAGGCAGTGTATGAGGCGGACCACGTTCGAATATGAAACGCAAAGGACAGCGTCAGGACAAAATAACTGTCGCCGCCCTTGTGCAGCAAACAGCCGGAATAAGCCTTCCAGCCTGGCGTGAATAAACGTCGTAAATTCCAATCTGTACAGTCCTGGAAAGTAGCACGTCGAACTACTTACCGAACATTTTAGCTCCAACTCAGTACGCAAAATCTCCGCGAAAGTGCTTTCTACACAGGCGATGATGAACGGCGGGTTGCTTCCCCATTCTCAGCTTTATGAACTCACGGCCGGATTCGACTCCCTCCTCCGCCCTGGGGGAGCGGAGGAGGGAATAGAGTCCGGCCGTGATCAACCATTGCGTCTCACTGCTTGGTTTTGGGGTATGCATGGAAACTGACACCGGGCTCGGTCGAATACGCTCGGAAGTGTGGCACGGAGCAATACACCATACTGAAGCAAGAACCAGAACCTCGGGGATGAGATGCAGCGAGCACCATTGGCGCGGCTTTCGGCGGCACAAGGCGAGTCACGTGATGTCGTTTAACACGTCTTAGCCATAGCAGCACCGGTCTCTCCTGTGGTGGCCCTCGATGCCAATACGTAGAAATGAAAAAATAAAAAAACAAACAAAAAACATCGAGCGCATTGCGAAAACACGACTGTCGCCGAAAGCCAGCACCTCATTCATTGGCAGAATCTGCTTTTCTCACAAGTAATAGAAACGTTCGGAGGGCTTCGTGCATTGATTCGGCAGAGGAAAGCATACATGTTATTAGTAAGCTGCAATCAACGAGTTTTATTCGCAGACAGTCGGCTCAAACCGCTTACAACGAAGCGCCGCAGTGTAGTACATTTGTATACGCGCCCACGACCGCCTATTCAAACTATCACGGCGATGGTGCTACCATCTGTAGCCCGATATCGCGGCTAATAGCTTGCTGAACCATAGGAATGCACAAAGGTGATGTTTATTACACTGCTATAAAAGTAGAACCAACACTGGAACCACAATTGACGTTGACCCGACATGACGCCTGTATGATAGCATTACATATGTAATGTTCATAGATTTGTTACCAAATTAGACAGCCAGCACCACAACCACAGGTGACGTTGCACCAAAATTACAGCTGCATGGGGTGTTTTTCGAAAGCAGTTACTAAACCTGGCGTGGCTTCGTGGTAGAATACCTGACTGCAACGCAAGATGATTGGGTTCGATTCCTGCTGTGATTCTTAATTTTTATTCTTTGCATTCGTCGGGTAAACGCTGCCGATGTCGGGTTTACTTACCGCTCCCGCATTTTTATTACCAATGTCTGTTCTCGCCTTTCCTGCGTAAATATAAACTGTCAATCCCCTGTGGCGCATGCCCGCATACCACGGCATATACGGGTATGTGCCACGTGTCAGGAGGAAAGGGTTTGACGACGTATACGAGACAGGATTGTCACGTTATTCATGTCATGACCAAACAGTCGAATACATCGAACCCTCTCACCCTCTTATACCAATTTAGGTCTACACGAGAGCACCCAGACAGGCGGCTAGACAGACAGGTAGATATAAACGCTCTAAGCGCCTTTGGTTCGCTAAAAAATTCTTCGCATTTAAAAGTTACAGACTTTGGAACTGCTCAAGCTAATACGCTGCGCAATTGGGAAACGCATTCATGAAATACAACGAAATGTACCAAGTGACTACGTGGTTTATTCGTATAAAAACATGCATCTTTAAAGTTTCAGCCGAACATGGCAACAAAGTGAACATTGCCTCAGACGCAACGAGCCCGGGCGCGAAGAGCCATGGACAGGTAGCCCTACGGAGTCTGGAACAGAAGAAACGAAAATAAATGAGCTCTAGGTGAACAGTGTGCGAAAAAAAGGCGAGGGGGGAGTGAACGTGAGTAGCGATCACGTGATGATCTGGGTAGTACGATCGATGTGCTGATACCATCTTCGTAATGTATAATCAGCTGGTTATTCTTGATGAAGATGTATCAGCGCGTAGCAGGACAACGTTAACGTCACTGCCGTTCGAATTCTAGTTTCCGTAGCGGTGTGTCAATAATGTCACCGATCTACAAGTTTCGGTGTGAGTAAACACGCAGATGCGCCGACACAATTTTTCACAGCAATTGTATACGCTATTTTTTCGGACCGCGAAGTTGCAATGCGAGAATGCAAACGTAGGAATAGCCTCCGACCAATAAGAAAGCCGTACATCCACCAATGCAGACAATAGAACCAGGAACGACCAAGGCAGGTATGCTGTTTCTGCAGCTAAAGTGACAGAATATTTATCATGCTCACAAAGAAGTCCGTGAGACAGTTTAGAATTCCCATGGCCGCAATATTATGTAATAGGCGTATCGGGTGATTTAACGTTTCAAGTGGAAGGTGTTCGCGAACGGGCGGTGAAGAGCACAAGCAGCCAGTGTGTCTAAACCTATATCAATTGATCGCAACGCTATTGGTGTACCATCCTCTGTCTTTTCCTTTTGATTGCGCTGCAAGTGAAGTCTTGATAATTAGCCAACAAGCTGACATTGTTACGCTAGGGAATTGAACCCATGTCCCTTGGCCGCGCTATATAGCCGCCTAACTACTGCGGTGGCTAATATCTGATGAGCACTTATGTCGGGTTACGCCTGACACTATGAAGAGTCTTTTATGCGAGTCAGACGACCACAGGAACAGCGTCTACGTTATGTGGAAGTCGGGAACATGTGCAATCTGTATTAGTAAAAGCTTCATGGGGGCTAGTTTGCCGACACAAGTGGGGAATGAAACCGCGCAACTGGAACGAAAACCCAAAGGAAGATACACCACCGGCCAGGTGCCGTCGTTCCAAAAGCAGTGCTTCATCCTCAGTTTTACATGTTCCGTCGAACGAATTAGTGTTGGGCTCGTGCTACACTCACCTCCGATGTGTCGCTGTCAGGCTTGTCATCCGGACCCTTCTCGTGGCGCCGACTGTGGTGGCGGCGCCGCTTTGTCGGAGACTCCTTCTTTGCATCGGCTCCAGCGTCTTTGTCATCGTCGGAGACGTGCTCAAGTGTGTCCGAGGAAGCCGCCGTTTCGGATATATCTGCGAGGGTGTCCGCCGATCCGGCAGATTCTCTGGACGTGCTCTTCGGGTACGACTCAGCTGACGAGCCCGTCGACGGCAGTGCCGACGATCTCGAGGAGTACTCGCTGAAGCTATCGATAGAGCGGTCGGACGACCTACCCTCGCTGGACGTGCTGCTCTTGGGCAAGGTCGACGCTTCGGACACCGACGGATCCGCCAGCTTCGGGGAGGAGGAAGGAGGGTCGGTGCTGGGTTCCGACCGGGACAGGTCCATCGGAGGCAGCGACTCAGACGCGGCGAGGTCGCTGCTGTAGTCCACAGGACTGAGAGGGTCGCTACCGCTGACGTCCATCGGAGACTGCGGCGCCTCCGATGGCGACGGTGGTCCCGTGGCGTCCGATTGGTCGGGGCTGGTCAAGTTTGGCGGGCCCTTGGCTGGGGTCAACACGGCTGTTGGAGACTTGAAGCAGTCGTCTGGACCTTCTTGGGACGGGAACGTCAACCCGGAAAGAGTTCCGCTTCCGCAGTCCGTCGGGGGGATCCAGAATAACAGCAGGGTCAGACTCCGAAGTCGTGCCGAGGCTCGAGGCGGGATCGCTGGCCTGCGAAGATGGACCGCGGGACAGCGACTCCGCGAGCGCAGCGGTCCTGGCGCTCACGCTCATCGAGTCGTCGGCAATGATTTCAGGCATGCTTCCGGAGGACAGCGTCCCCGAAGGCGACAGGAGCGGGTGCGTGCCCGCCACCGCCCTGGTTTCGCTCGGCTCCTTGCCCGAGGTGGAATCCGGCTTGTTACTGTCACCGGAAGGTGTAATACTCGACGTCTCCGTCGACATGCTGCTGCAGGATGAATCATCACCGCCAGCTTCGCGAAGTCTCTTTCAGGCAGTCGTCGCAGATACCGCACTTGCACGAGCGGTCCATAGCTGCACGAAGAAAAAGAATCTCCCGGAAGCAATTTCTTTCAGAGGAAGACGGTCGCTGCTGGCCTACTGTCCGCACTGCGACGTTTCTGCGTAATGCGGCTTCCTTGAGATACTCGCACTATATATGACGCAGAGCGCGTGTGACGTCATTGCATTGACGAAGCGATCGGCGCGCGTGGCATGTGATTGTTGATCTTTGCGTATGTGGTGAAGTTGCGCTAGAAAAAATAAAATAAAACGGCCACTTGAAGACTGCCAAGACCTGGGAACGAAAACACTATCACGCGTACGTTGGGTAAACGCGAGCACGTGTCCACAGTAATCTCGCAACTTCCCATTTCAACGTACCGAATATTCGGCGCCGATGTCGGTGGCTGCGCAGCGCAATGAACCTGCATCCACGCTTTGCCACACTGATAATGGAGTGATACTTCTTCGCCCACAAATTGTCTCGATACCAACGGAAAGCGCGAAAACATTAACGTAGGCATTTGCGCGTGAAGCTTTTCTTTTTTACATTGCGGAAGTAACCGCACCACGTGGAACAAACATAAACCAAACAAAAGTTTGGTTTATGCACCTCAATCTGTGCCATCCCATCTACTTGAAATAATCAGGGAGCCGGCTCATCTACACGTTCTTTCCAGATGTTTTAATGAAAAAAATCATTTGTCCCGCAAAGTGAAAAATCCGTCGTCAGTCCAGCGAGCGGCGTTGCCACCCGATGGCAAGAAAACTTCATGTGACAACAAGGGGATAACTTCAGTAGTGCCTTCATTGACGTCATGTCATAATGTAACGTGATATGGACCGTCGAAATAGTATGGGGGAGGTCGATACAGTCGTGATGCGCAGATACAACGTGCTTCCGCACTCAGTATAATTAAGGACTACCACTACCACTGTCCCTCAAGAGGAAGGTATATAACAGCTGCATCTTACCGGTACTTACCTACGGAGCAGAAACCTGGAGACTTACAAGGAGGGTTCAACTTAAATTGAGGACGACACATCGAGCGATGGAAAGGGCAATGATAGGTGTAAGCTTAACCCTTTGAGGCGCTATGTACACAATTGTGTACACCACTTGATTTTGTTATTTGTATCAACTAGGGTCTAAGAAAGAGCAAGATATATCATGCTTTCGATTAATTGAACCTCCTGCATAATAAATCTGTCTTCATTTAACTTCATTTTGCAGTGTACTGTTTCATATGATCTCTTTTCTGAAGGTAGTACCACGTTCGACGAGTCGTTCGATGTGCCGCTTCCTGCGAGCCACGTGAAAAGTATAATTTTTCTTCGCTCAAAATGGACATAACGAAAAATGTACTTGCACTGTATTTCTACCCTGAGGTTACATTCTCTCTATGCCGAAACAGAGCATGAATAACTTCATGATAAAGAGATATTTATTTACAACTTAATTGGGATTGGTTACAATAACACGCATAAATTAACATATTATGACATTATTTTTGTTGCAACAGAATATTGAGTGCCTTGAAATAACGCTGTATCGATTTGACACATTTACAGACAGTTTTTCATAGGTGGCGCCTGAAAGGGTTAAGAGACAGGAAGAGAGCAGAGTGGGTCAAGGAACAAACGAGGGTTAAAGATATCATAGTTGAAATCAAGAATAAGAAATGGACATGGGCCGGGCTCGTAGCACGTCGGCAGGATAACCGCTGGTCATTAAGGGTAATTGACTGGATTCCAAGAGAAGGCAAACGCATGAGGGGGGAGACAGAAATTTAGGTGGGCACATGAGATTAAGAAGTCTGCAGGTATAACGTGGCAGCAGAAAGCACAGGACCGGGTTGATTGGCGGAACATGGGAGAGGCCTTTGCCCTGAAGTGGGCGTAGTCAGGCTGATGATGATGATGATAATTAAGGATAGTTAGGTGCCTCTATTTACTTTTCCAGCGCATCCTCACAATGCATGCACGCTTAGGTGACGCAACAGTGCGAGGCAAGGTAGGAGACAGTTCGCAACTGATGTCCCTCGTATATGACCCAATCGGAAGCTCATTTCCTCACGACGTCAAGTGAATAGACTGCAGGCGTCACGAATTGTGCCAGAAAGACAAAAAAGAAAAGAAAAGAGAAGAAAGAAAAAAAAAACGCCAGGAGAGAATAACGCACTCGTTCTTTGTGTTTTCAGAGGTTGTACAGGGGCCCTGTCAAGTCATGTTTGATGCGTCAACGAATCTGCGCAGGCAGTGTTGATTTTCGGCGACAACACAGAAGGCAACGCCGAAATGACCTGCTTTTGCCAAACACACAGTTTCTATGTTCTTTCTTTAGGTGTTTGTGCCCTTCAAGGAATTAGTTGGTTGCTCGCTATCTTGCGCGCATAACCACCTACGAATTCCCTTTGTAAACCAATAGTTCTGTATAAACTCCACTGCATGCACTGATACAGCCGACCGGCACAGATTAAAATACAGGCGTTGTAAAGTACAGACATATGGGTGTACAAGAAAAATATTTTGTGTAAACAAAACCATTCATTTACTCAGTCATTCATTCCAAACGGCTAGCTTTACAGTGCGTTCCAAGTCTAATAATATCATGTGCTTAGTGAATATGACGTTGCAAGATTCGCTTCTGGCACTACTACTACTGTTCTCGAAGCTACAGCCCATAAGGAGCGCGCTTAAGAATACTGAACTATCGGCGTCAAATGAAACCAGAACAGCGGCGAGCTTTAGGAATGGTGTAGGGCGCGCCGTCCAGTCACCCCCATTGACAGGCGCGCAGCACACCGGTTTGGCAGCAATGCGCATGTCAACGGTGACGGCTGGGCGGCGCGAACTATACCATTGCTAATGCTTGCCGCTGTTTTGGTTTCATTTGACGCCGATAGCGATTTTATTAGGAGCGAAGCTGCTTAGGCCGGCACCCCGCCGTCGGCGTTGAAGCTCCCTGGCATGGTGCCAGCTGTGGCGTCTCCCCCCTCACGCGCGAGGATAAATGAGCTTTATGAGTGCTGAACGCGGATGGCGTCTGCATGATGCGCAAAGGGCGAGAATACGAACGCATGCGAAACGAAGGCATATTAGTCTCGCTCTCCCTCTTTCTTCGACTCTGCCCTCTCCCCTCAAACCGGCGAACGCGCGAAATCATCGCTTCATCCTGTCGCCCGCCCAGTGGTTGGTCCGTTCCCTGGACAATGAAACGCCGCACGCCCCGAAAGCCGCGTGCGTCCCATTTCTAAGGAGCTTCGCTCATCAATTGTATTCGTACACGGGACAACTGCTAGTTTTTTTATATCATCTGAGCAATGCTGCCAAACATTTATGGAGGAAAAGTGAGCATTGCGTTGCAAGGGCCCCTAAACCGCTTTGAGTTTGAAGACGAGAGACTGGTTCCCGTCTCGCCTTCACCATGCACCCTTCCTAAAGGCGCTATCTCCTTCTCACCCCTAATTTCTTCATAAAACACGTAGAAAATGTCAGCACTAGACGTTCAGCCTATCAGTATTGTGCGCTTTTCGGCTACACGTTGTGTTATCTCCGCTTGCGCATTCCAAAACGCACAAAACGAAGGGAAATGAGTTGATCGAGCGCGATAGTCATTCGAGAAAAGGCAAAACGGGCGTGCGAATGCGCGCAGTTAAGGCAGGGTGGGAGACAATTCACAACTGATGTCCCTCGTATATGACCCAATAGAAAACTGATTTCCTCATGACGTCAAGTGAACAGAATGCTGGTGTGAAGAATTGTGCCAAAAAGAAAAAAAAAAACACCAGGAGAGAATAATGCGCTCGTTCTCGTTCTTTGTATTTTCAGAGGTTGTTTAGGGGCCCTCCAAGAAACAAAAGCTTGACAGCCTTCTAAATATTTCAAGCAGATGAAACGAGTATACATGAGAAAACGTTCCGATATCTATAAAGTCACATCAATATGTACTTCGGCTTGAGCACAAAACCTGAAGCGAGCGTTTTTTTAACGCTAATCTACAATATTATGCAATGACATGAGATGCCCAGGCTAATTGCTTTTAATTTCTTGTTTTGCAACATTGACAAGGAGCTCTGTTGCATCATGCTTTCATTTCATACAAATTCATTGCAATTTATTACCACAAGGACACCTTACGGGCATTGGCGTAGCCAGGGGGTGGCACACCGGGCAAGTGCCCCCCCCCCCCCCCCGAAATTTTTTTCGGCATGGCATACAGCGCGAAAAATGACAATTTCAAGGAGGTGCCCCACCCGAAATCAAGGAGGTGCCCCCCCCCCCCCCCCCCCCCCGAAAAAAATTTCTGGCTACGCCCCTGCTTACGGGGCACTGCAGTAGGAGTGGGTGAGGTTGTACACGATAGGAGTTAGCACAACGCTTGTTATTTCGCCCATGAAGACAAGCGATGATGGCGGCGATCTGATTGGAAAGGGCATTCCGATGTTTTGCTGCTATGCGAAGTTCGAACCAAAATTCGAACCAACGGCTCCACTCACGACACGTTAGCCCGCTGGGCCATTAAAGCCAATCATTTCAGGGGGTTTAACAGGCAGGATTTGTATTGTTGTCCCGCTGGACGTATCTTCAAGACTCGTTATTCTTACGTCCAGACGTAACTTTAACGGCTTCTATCGTTACGTCTAGACGTAACGCTAGAAGGGCATATAACTAACTATACAACGGTGGCTATAGTTACGTCTAGACGAAGCGCTAGCATTCACTATATGGTCATTACGGCTGGATGTAACGTTAGCGGTGGCTATAGTTACGTCTGGACGTAACAATAGTGGTGGCTACAGTTACGTCTGTACGTAACAATAGTGGTGGCTACAGTTACGTCTGGACGTAACAATAGCGGTGGCTACAGTTACGTCTGGACGTAACCCTAGCCACACCATATGCGGAAACAGGCGCTACACCAACTAAATGATGGACATTCGTCTCTGCTGGCGTTTTCATAAAAAATAAATATAGATGCTAACAGATGCGCGTTTCGCTTCTTGGCTTGAACAATTTATAGAACACAGATGTTCAGCACCAACTTGCACAATGAAGAAATCAAAACTGTTGGCAATCTGCATCACTGTGCATGTGCGTGTGTGGTGTCATTCATGTGAATTGTGTACCTGTGTCCTAATTTGCGATTCTCACCCAGCTTTTTACCTTGTTCGTAGGACTGAAGGTGTTTTGAACTATTGAAATAGCGCACGCAAGAAAAAATTCTCGCTCGGAAAAGTCTTGAAGGCGGTATGCATAACTTCATTCAACTTCGGCAAAGTAAATTCGAATGATCAACCTTATGGCAAGCCTTAAAAGAATCCACTGATAGCAGTTGAATACATATAATTGGGTACCGCTTCTAAAAAATATTTAAGTGGCTAGTTTTCATGAAATGTCGCAAATAGCTTGCGTTCCTGAGCGTGAAGGAACTCAGCCACCAGTTTTTACAATTACGTCACCCGCTTGCATACCAGATGATCTTGACTGAACACAATAAGGGTTGAGTATACACTCCCCTAAACTGTTTCAGCTGATATTCAGTACACACGGTCACTGGCTGGTCAATAATTCCTTTTGACTCGCACGAAAGACGCTCAATTGACTTGCAAAACATGATTTTCAATAGAAATACGGTAGGCCAATATCCTTGTGAAACTCAATAGGAAAAGTCAATAGGCGGTTAACTTAAACACAGTACATCCTATGGAGAAAAGTCAATTTAGCCTTAATTAAATCTGTATAAACATTTTTGTAAGGGAGTGGCTAATCTCAATCCATGATGGATTCTACATCAAATTCACTGGAAGGCATTTTACAATGGAACTGGCGCGGTATAACCGGAAATGTGAGAGAGCTACTCCAGCGTCTCAAATATGGGAAGCTGCGTGCATGGGCTCTACTTCTTCAGGAATCTAATGGCCTGACACCCATACCAGGTTATGCGGCGTACTCTTTGCCTTCAGTGTTGGATCGCCGGTGTTCCAACGCCGGATGTCCCCCCTGGAAAGGTTGCAGTTTATGTGCGGTCCACTCTTCATCAGACTCATGTGGACTTTTCGTGATGGTGTACTTTATAGGCAGGAAGTCGTGGCTGTTTTAGTTCGTCTCCAACGCACCGACGCTATCATTGTTTCGTTTTACGCCCGTCCGTACAGTCGTCGTGTGGCTCGGATCAGTGGCGTAGCCAAGGGGGGGGGGGGGTTGGGGGGGGGTTCAAACCCCCCCCCCCCGAAATTTTTCAGTTTTGCTTGCGTATATATGCATGCACACATACAAATGCACGCACGAACATACATAAAGTATGGTTGAACCCCCCCCCGAAAAAAAATTTCTGGCTACGCTACTGGCTCGGATGTTTCTCGGCTGGTTGGCGCACTTGAGGCGAGAGCATCCCGGATGCCCCATAATGGTAGCAGGCGATTTTAGCGCGCCCCACACAACATGGGGTTATGCTTATTGCAGTGCGCGGGGCGTGTGCTGAATACATTTACGGACGCACAATTTACACTTCTTAATGATTCTTAATGGTCCTAAAAAAGTAACGCGTTACCGCCTTAACTGGGCATTTGAGGCTCTCACCTTTATATGTCGCGAAGCTTGTCTGGTAGCTGCTGCTTCTTTTTTAGGAGCGAAGCTCCTTAGGCCCGCACCCCGCCGTCGCCGTCGAAGCTCCCTTCTCTTAAGCATCATTTTATGTTGCAGTGGCCAGTGATTTAAGAGGAAATGTTTAGGCCTTGAGCGGTTTGGTTCTAGCGCACCAGACATTCGAGGTTAAAAGAAAAAAATGGCCGCGTATCTGCGTGCTTCGCTGCAAATGTCGTCGAAAGACGATAGTCTTGTGCCGGCCGTACTACTATGTTTTGCCTTGCCTGAGACAGCCTAAAAAACACTAGGGTCTTTAGAATTGCGTACCTATGTATTTTCTAATAAAGAACACACGTACTGACACTTACATATTAATGTTGTGCCTCAGGAATGCGTAGTATTTGCTTTTTGATCGAATATGTTCACAAATATGAACGCGAACACCAGTTCAAGATGGCTGGGCGTTCAGAAAAAAGTTAAACTTTGGCCGCGAAGCTGAATCGGGTTACCGACAGACAAACAGACAGGACAGACATACAGATCAAAATTTTTGCGTTTAAGTATCCCAAGAAAGACTATCGTCTTTAATAAGCTCAGTGCAGAACTTGTTATAATGGTCGTCTTCACTTTCACCACCTTTATCGTGGATTGTGAAATGCACGCGCCTACGCGTCAAATGCGCCTCTCATCGTCGGTCGCGGAGGGGGGTACGCGATGAGGCGCCTCGAGGCGCGAGTACAGCAGGTGCTAGGCGAAGTAAAGCTCTGCTAGGCGAAGTAAAGCACGTGAAAGACGTGAAATGGAAATGAAGAGGTAGAAAGAAAGAAAAAGGGAAAATAAAGAGAACGCAATAAAAGAAGAGAAAAAGAGAGCGATATTAAGAAAGAGAAATAGAAAAAAATACACAGAAATAAAGTGAATAAAGATATAAAAAGATAGAAACACAGAGAAAGACTTAGAAAGAAACAGATACGAAAAAGAGATAGAAAAGCAGAGAGCAAGAAAGAAAGAGAAAGACAGAGAGAAATAAAGAGAAACAGAGACAGAGAAAAAAACAAAGAAAAAAAACTACATAGAAAGAAACAGATACGAAAAAGAGATAGAAGAACAGAACAAGACAGAAAGACAGAGAGAAATAAAGAGAAACACAGACAGAGAAAAAAGAAAGACATAGAAAGAAGCAGATATGAAAAAGAGACAGAAAAACAGAGAGCAAGACAGAAAGAGAAAGAAATGAAAAGAAACAAAGAAAGTAACAGACAGAGAAAAAAGAAAGACATAGAAAGAAACAGATACGAAGAAGAGATAGAAAAACAGAGAGCAAGACAGAAAGACAAAGAGAGAAATAAAGAAAAACGCAGAGACAGAGAAAAAGAAAGACATAGAAAGAAACAGATGCGAAAAAGAGAACGAAAAAATAAAGAGCAAGACAGAAAGAGAAAGAAAGAGAAAGAAAGAGAAAGAAAGAGAGAAATAAAGAGAAACAAGGAAAGAGAAAAAGCAGACAGAGAAACAGAAAGACATAGAAAGAAACGGATATGAAAAAGAGACAGAAAAACAGAGAGCAAGACAGAAAGAGACAGAAAAATAAAAATAAAGAAAAGCGAGGATAGACAGAGAAAGAAATAGACAGAGAAAAAGAAAGGCATGAAAGAAACATACGAAAAAGAGATAGAAAAACAGAGAGCAAGAGAAAGAAAGAGAAACAAAGAAAGGACAGATGAAAAAAAACAGACAGAGAAAAAGAAAGAAATAGAAAGAAACGGATACAAAGAAGAGATACAAGAAAAGGAAAAAAAGAGAAAGAAAGAGAAGAATGGAAGGAAGAAGTAAAGAGAAACAAGGAAGAGCATCCAGCTCCGCTTTTCCTTCTGGCTTGGCACCACTAATGGCAAGCTGCCATAATTGTTTTGACGTACGTGCATGGTACGTATGGACCACATGGTATACAAATAACTACGTTATACAGTGATAGTCCCAAGAACATTTGCCCTCATTGGTCTACACATTGAACCAAGTTTGTCATTCGGTGGTTCAAGACCAGGAATCTTAATAACGGAAGCGTCCTCACCCCAAATTACACGCGGTGACTCCATTGTCCATAGAAAAACCGCCAGGCCTGCGCAGAACGCGCAGCACAGCCACAGCGAAAGCTGGGAGAGCGGCCTTTAGCCTTTTTAAACACTCTTGGGGCAACTACTACAAGCCCACTTGCATGGTACCCACTACGCCATAAATCATCATAATTTTTGTGTAGTGGGGAAGCGTCTACTATGCCATTCTTCGTCATTCTTCAGAAAAGCGCGGTGCCCGCTACACTCTTGTAACGAATTATGTGCACTTTGTTGATGCTGTGGCTGACGACGATGAAGAATTATGCCTCAGGCTTTTGTAATGGGTTGGAGCATTGAACGACCCACTCGTTACGCAATTCGCATTGTGTGACGTCTGGTTCTTACTTTACTGCTCTAAAACGCTTTACAACACACGTTAACGCGATTCCTTAACCCGATATGAAGCCTGCGTAGGGTCAGTTTCCACCGCAGTTTCAAGCAGTGGCGTAGCTCAGTGGTAGAGTGCTGGGCTGCCACGCAGAGGACCCGGGTTCGATTCCCATTAGTTAGTTTTTTTCTTATTTCGTGCGATATTGGTTACGGACACCGGCGGCGGCAGCGGCGGACAACTACGGCGCAGAAACGACCCTTGTTGTGATCTCGTAACAGCTTTCGCTGTAAAATCAGGTGCAGTGTGCTATAGTGCAACAGAAGCTTGTAGTATGATGACTTCAACAATCGTTTGGGCGTACGATATTTGCGATTATCGGATAGAGCAAGTGGCAATCTCGGCTGCCTCTGTGAGCAGGCCCTCCGTTAATTAATCGGCGCTGACAGCATTGTTAGAAGAAATTCGTTAATTGGAGTGCAGAAAAACCCTGGGAGAGGACAGACGTCAGTGCTATCGTTTCTAGTGTCCTCGAGTCTTTCTGCTGTGCAATTCACAATGATGATGTACCAACAGGCCCGAAGAGCCACACTGCGTTAAAACAAGCTTCTACTGGCCGCCCTTTCATTGCTGACGATGTTGACACTTCCTGTAATTGTTGTGGTTTCGCGCCTCGATCTACTGGTACACGTGCTTGTGGCCTACTTAGATTATGTCAATGCATGTCTCAGACATTTGAAGGGTGCATGCAAACTTTCGTCCATGGCAAACCTGGAAGTCGGTGCAGCACTGATAACTTCCTCTAGATGGGCTGGCTATGCCATTACGGCATCTTACAGCGAAGGTTTGTATGTCTAGACGATTCCAAAATGCGTCCGTCCTTGCATGCAAAAATTATAACCATCGCAAACGGCCTTTAGATTCAAATTATAAAAAAAGAAATGACCATGGTTACTGGGACTGTGCTCTAACGGCCGCCGGTTAAACTATTCATTGACGTGACACCGATCCTCAGAATAATATGGAATATGAACATAGAGTGATTCACCGAACAGTTAACCTACTCAAGAATTACCTAATGAACAGCAAGGAAGGAAGGAGGAAGGAAGCGAACAGAAAGGGAGATGGCAGGGAGGTTAACCAGAAAGACTTCCGGTTGGCTACCCTACACTGGGGGGATTAGGGAAGGGGAATAGAAAGATGAGAAAGAGAGAGGAGTGAAGAGAAGGAAAAGAGAGAGAGGGAGTGAATTCACTTCAGCGCGATAATGAACAGCAAAAACCTAACAGATATGTGCCACAGAAACCGAGCAAACCCCAGTTCTCACCACTGGTCGCCTAAAAGTAAACAAAAAAACTGAAAAAATAAACAAATAACTAAATAAATACGTTGTAATTGTAAATAAATTAAAATAAATGAATAAATGAAATATATAAATCCCTGTGCTTCGCAAAGCTCCCTGTCCATCCACTTTCACAGAGTGGAATTGTTTGTGAATTTTTATGTGTAGTGCCAAGAAAATGCCAGAAACCAAATCGTATTTGAAGGTAAAACTGGTGTGCGCAAATAAACACGACAGGGACTCGGAAAGAATGAACATGGACAGAGTTTGCGCCTGTCAATGTTCATCCTTTTAGAGTCCCTGTCGTGTTTATTTGCGCACACCGGTTTTACCTTCAAGTATGAACCAACTCGCCCAGCTACAAGTTTTATTGAACCAAATTGTATGCACGAGTACTTCTCTTTGCGGAAGGCCACAATTAATGAGCGTGTCCGTGCCTGAATTTTTCAACTGGGCCGGCTCGCGTAAGCTTGATGATTCTTGAGGATTCTCACGGCATGAAGACTCTTTGTGAGAAAAAGAAAAACTATTCGCCGAAAGCCACGGGGAATTAAATGTGCTCGTTTAATAAAAGACTCTTTGGAAAGCCCTGGAAACCTCACATATTGTCTTAAGGCAGCTGTTCACCATTTTGAGGAAACATTTCGAGCTACACGTGCTGTAATACGTGTGTGCTCAAGAAACCAAAATAATTTAAGCGAGTGTTGTGAGCACCCATGGCCTGCATGATGAGAACAGCCGCTCTCTTCTGTGCCTTGTCTTGCTTTCTGGGTAAGGCTTGCACTTACTGCTCAGTTTGTGTAATGTTAACATGGTTGATATTATAACGTGCCATCTTTTCTACCTTTTAGTTTAGTTTAACCAAATTTCTGAATGAAAAGTTGGATGAATATCCAAACAAATTTACTAAAAAATGTTACCTATAACATTATAACATAAAGCGCAATTCGGCCTGTCAAGGAATCACCTGAAGTGGCGTTCGTGAAAAATTGCTATCGTCAGGTGGGCGTGGAGGCTCCCAAAGACGGGATGCTAGAAATATTGACCTTGTAAACGTAAGCGCTTGTACTTCTGTTGCCCTTCTTCGTCCCTGTGCTTTTGGGCAAATTTTATTTGTAAATTCGTAGCTGCTTTTAGACGAAACGTGCCGGACCTTTTCCGTTCCGGATATCCCGTCTTTGGGAGCCTCCACGCCGATAATTCGTCGAAGGATCTCTGCGCAACGTTTTGAAAGCCTTCGATCCTAACAAGATGGATTTCTTGTTGAATTTTTGGGCGTTATGGTTACATGTTACATTTCCTTCAATGTATTAAAAATTTCTTATTACAGTAGGCACCTCATACCCTACTCGACAAATTATCGCAACTGACCCACTTTTGGCGACTCCCACATAGTCGGGGTGAGCGTATGCTAATAGCTTACAAGTTATCTTTTGGCAGATAATTAAGCTATATGTAACGTTTTTCTTAAATTTCCCTCCAAATTCTCGGTACTGCCGTTGGGTTGTCGCAGTATCTTACATCCGGACATAAAGGAGTACTGACACTAATTTTAGAAGCTTGCGTACTTTTGCTCGAAATGAAAGCCCTAGCGTCGAGAACTCCAAATAGAATATCACGGCACCTCGGAGCGAATTGAATACATTTTTGACAGCGCTACCTTAAAAACTAGCAGTTGTTCCGTGTACGAATACAACCCGATGAGCGAAGCTCCTTAGAAATGGGACGCAAACGACTATGTACAGCCGCGGCCACGTCTGTGTAGAGGACGCGAGCAGCCGCTTTTTGCTCTGCGGGGCGACAGCTTGAGGCAGTTTCGGGCTCTGACGTGGTGTGTCAGGAGCATGCGAGGTCTAGTAGTCAGGCTGACCACGTCAGAGCCCAAAACTGCCTCAAGGTGTCGCCCCGCAGAGCAAAAACCGGCTGCTCGCGTGCTCTACACAGACGTGGCCGCGGCTGTATGTTTTGAAACTGTTTAACCATTCGAAGTATGCGAGGCAGATTGTCATTTCGGTGACTCGGTCGATGCCAATGATCTTGCGAAAGTAGCGTTCGCTGAAGGTGTCTACATCAGGTCGGTCATTTTTCCAGTACTCGCAGAAACGGTCGAACCCGCGGTGGCTGTACTGTTGGAGGAAGGAAGAGATGGGATCTCGGAGGAAACTGTAGTCATCCATGGCAGCAGAGTGTGTGTGTGGCACAGGGAGAACGCTGGCTTATTTTTAACGCGAAGTGTTTTTGTGCCCTGCGCCTTGTTTGCGCCGCACTCGCGGACAGCGTCTGCTGCGCTCGGTGGCGGGAACGTGCGTTCGCCGGTTTGAGGGGAGAGGGCAGAGGGCAGAGACGAAGAAAGAGGGAGACAGGTGGGAGAGGCGTGCGAGCGGTGATGCGGCGGAAAGCTCTGACGGCGGCGCCGGCGGGTTGCGGGCCTGAGGAGCTTCGCTCCTAAAGAAATTTCGGTGTTGATATCAAAGGGTTAGTTTCACAATGCCGTGTCAACGCGGTGTGGCGTACATGCAAGTCACGAGGTGACAACAGCTCTGTCGCATACTGTCAGTTACACGTCGTGC
The DNA here is from genome assembly GCA_030522465.1 of Rhipicephalus appendiculatus. Taxonomy (NCBI): domain Eukaryota; kingdom Metazoa; phylum Arthropoda; class Arachnida; order Ixodida; family Ixodidae; genus Rhipicephalus; species Rhipicephalus appendiculatus. Next base: position 17,674 of record JALIZH010009828.1, read on the forward strand.
ACGTAAACAGCGCTGAGATGAATGTCCTCCAGCATCTCGACGGCGATTTCGACGATTTCGGTCGCAGAGTTCGCGAAACTAGCGAACTGTGATGACTCGTCTTGATAATGTCCCATTGCGGTGGGGCTGGGCTTGCAAATGCTGTGCGACGATACTTTAACCCTTTCTCAACCGTTGACGAGTGTAGTCGCCATGAGATTTTGTAACAAAATGACCGATGCTTATACTCGCAATCAACAAAAATTGGTCCCACAATGAACCAATGAACACTACTCTTGTCATACTTGTGTTTCTTGACGCTAGATGGCTACACTTGTCCATGTTGGGCCATTTGTGTCTCGGCCTGCCTAGCTCAGGCGGGACAGGACCACAATCTATGGGGATGCGACCGCCACCCGTCTCCTGAAGAGCTCTTTTACAACTGCCCCCCCTCACCCGAAGAGTGGGAGAAAAAATTCGGCAGATTCCACGTACCTTGGGAATCGATGTTATGCGAAGCATGCGGAGGGAAGGTGACTGCGTTGTAATGTTTTATTGAGCGAAACGTTACGAAATTACGCTAAAGATATGTACAAATGTTGTAGGCAAAGACATATGTTCCACAGTCGCATATGTTTTGCATAACAAGTTGTTTACAGTTGCGTAACGATGCCAACAGCAACATGGGCAGTAGCAACACCAGAAGCGGTAAACTGATATGTAGCGCTTGTGCTCGCCAGGATGGTAGCCCTGGACACTGCAACATATATCAACTTCAGTGGATGGCGCTTTACTATAATTGATGTTAACCCGGCGTGACGGCTGTATCATCGGAGTACATATGTAATGTTTATAAAATTGGATAGCTAGCACTGCAACGACAATTGACGTTTCACGAAGATTAGGGTCTATTCGAAAAGCAGTTCCGAGACCTGGCGTGGCTCTGTGGTAGAATGCTTGATTGCCACGCAGGATGCTTGGGTTCGATTCCTGTTGGGACCCTGACATTTATTATTCGCATTCGTCCGGTCAACGCTGCTGATGACGTCAGATTTTTAACGCTCTGGCGTTAAAAGTACCAATGTTTGTCTCGCCGTTCCTGGGTAGTCTAAACTGTCAATCACCTGTGGCACATACCCGCATACCTGCGGCACATACCCGCCCCGTGGTATGTGCCACAGGGTTTGCCCGAAAGAGTTTGACGACGTACGCGACGGGATTGTCATTATTCATGTCACGACCAGCGAGTCATATTCGTCAAACCATCTTATTCTCACATACTAATTTTGGTCTACCCCAAGTTAAAGGGGTACAGACGTAGGCGGCTAGATAGATAGATAGATACGCAGATAGAAACGCTAAAAGTGCCTGCAGTTCGCAAAGAAATGCTTCGCATTTAAAACGCTGCGATGCCCAGGGCTGGCCTCACAATCCTAGGCCTGGCGGAATAGGACGGCGACCAGCCGCGGCCCCTTTAGGCCACGACCTAGCATCCCCCCCCTTGACCTGGCTCCCTGTTCCCCCCTTCCCCACTATTTAACAAATTTGTTTCCTCCTCCTCCGTGTCTCGCCTTTCATTTTATTGCCATTTTTCGTGGTATTGTCATGCGGTGAAGTCACCTTCAAGTTATCCTTTTTATGCGATTAGTGAAATAAAGGAATTCCATTGAATTGAAAGAATGCTACCGTCTTGAAAACAGTTTTCGGTAATCTTGGCACGTTTTTCTTCTTTTCTTTCGGTATAGAAAGGGTTAAATTTAGTCTAAAACATTTGATACATGTTTCCTGGCTGCGGAGTGTGGAGCGCTTCAGGAGCGTAGCCAGAAATTTTTTTCGGGGGGGGGGGGGGGTTCAACCATACTTTATGTATATTCGTGCGTGCGTTTTTATGTGTGCGTGTATATATACGCAAGCAAAATTGAAAACTTTCGGGGGGGGGGGGGGTTTGAACCCCCCTTGGCTACGCCACTGGAGCGCTTACACTGCTAGTTCAAGGAAACAAAAAAATGTCCTTTCTGCGATTCTTTAGAATCGTGTCAGTAATCATTTGAGTACTGCAGTTTTATATGCGTTTGGGCATTTGTGTGATTAAATATATGTGTTTGGGTATTCATGGAAGAATTTGGGATCTTCGCAGGTGTGGCAACGCCGTATACCGTGTTCGACTGTACTTCACCACCCGACATAAAATACTGCACTATATTACGTAAGCTCTGGTACTTCGACCCGGGAGACAGGCACTGCAAGATGTTCTATTGGGGTGGCTGTTTCACTAACAACAACAGGTACGAAAGCGAACACGAATGCAAGGAGGCCTGTCGTATCAACCAGAAAGCGTTTGCACGCCAGCAGCAAGTCAACCTGCCCGAGAACAAGAAAGACGCGGGAAACGTCGCATCTGACAGCGGGAACAAGCGGCGTACGTGAACGAATAAAGTGTACGAGGGAGCAGGTTGCCAGTTACGCTTATAAATAAGTGGATCTGGGCTTCGCCGAGCCGTTCATAAAATTTGCCAGTCGCTTGTCGCGTTTTTGTTATGCTTATTTGCATACCTCGAGCAAGTATAGTTATTTTAGTGGTCATCACGTTCACCAGTAGTGTGTTTGTCATTCACTAATAGCACGTTTGTTGATGAATTTGAGTGGGATAGTGTTGAAATCAAACATACATGGGGAGAATCAACAAGCAACGTTAATCAGGCACTGGCAAAAGTGCATTCAAGCGATGTTAAAAAAGTAAATATGTTAAAAAAAGTAAACAATGTTAAAAAAGTAAATATGTGCTCTCGTTCATAGTTGCGCATATTTCCGGTGTATAAAATAATTAAAGTGATTTTTTCAACTCGATCCCCTTCGTATTTGAGTGACATTGTTTTATCATAATTAAAAATATTTTCAAGAATGGAAAAATTAATAAAATTTCCGCTTCGTTTGGGCTTCTTCGCGAAAGTCGCGTCGCTTTCTTGGGCTTCTTTTGATGATTATTCACTTGTGATGATTATTCGCTTGTTAGCTCGTATAGCATCTGGAAGCTTTTACGAAGGACCATGACACCCAATTTTCGATCATAATCTGTGTTAATGTGGGTTAATCAGAGCCCATTCACAAATAATCTGATGAAAATTTAGCGCATTTGGTCTATCACTTAGTTTACGATTGAATATTTTTATAAGCACATGAACGGCCTGGGAGTCGGGCAACACTGGCGCACTTGCGAGCCGTGACGCAATAAGCTGCACGTTGGGCGAGCGTATGCATTCCGGCGAACGATTCTGTCCTGTGGTCAGCTGCGGTAATCGAACTATTTCAGCTCTACCAGCGCCTCCTGTATTCTTTCAATGCCAGCCAGATGCACCCGATCCAGCCGTTCACCACCCTCTCCTTTAGTCATTTCCTACTCTCGCCCATTGCCTAGCCTTCGCGTGTGTTTTGCGTTCATGGGGAAGAGTACCCTTTTGGTGGTGCCTCACGACGGAAATAAGATGAAGCAATTTTTCGTTCAGTTGTGTACACATCCGTGGGGCGGCGTCTTGCATCCCTTGAGTTCACTATGCTGGCGGTCACTCTGGCTCTGTAAGAGAAACGCTGTTTTGAGATAGCGCGTCGCCGTTCATGGCGCTATGCAGGCAACCAGTGGGGACACGTCACTGCGACACTGCTGCATGCGTTGTAAAAGAGGTGTCACACGAGCGCTGTGAGGCGGCGGCGGCATTGCTTCGAGCCGCAAAGAAGGAGCACGAAGGAACAAAAATGACAGACGCATGATATTTGAGAGGGAAAGCGCGTCTATCGCATCTCCGTGGGAAAGCGCTTGGAGGCACGCGTGACGCAAGCAGCCCTACCCTTTATGTGGCGTCGAATCATGACCACTCCCTGAACTAAGGCGGACCGACGGCTCCCATTGAGGAGCGGGCGTGTGCACTGGCATTAAAAAAATATTGAGGAGGCGCTGGCTCTACTAACCTTGGCATTGAAATTGAACGATTTTGCAGTGGCTGCAACTTTGGTAGAAGATGATGGCTCTGCTCCATGGAGCACACGACCTTACACACGCCATGGCGAAATGGCGGTCGCCAGCGGTGGGCGAGGCTTGTAGCCGTTGACTTCAAGGGCTTTTTTTTTTGTACTGAAACATTCTTTCACAAAGAGGGTTTAAGTTAAATTGGGGACGACGCGGCGAGCAATGGAAAGGAAAATGATAAGTGTAACCTCAAGAGACATGAAGATGATAGAGCGGGTCATAACAAGCCGGTGTAGAGGGCATCTTAGTCGAAATCAAGAAGTGCAAGAAGAAATGGGCATAGGCAGGGCATGCAGCGCGCAGGCAAGATAACCACTGGTCATTAAGAGTAACTGACTGGATTCCAAGAGAGGGCAAACGCGCGAGGGGGGAGACAGAAAGTTGGGTGGGCAGATTAGATGAAGTAGTTTGCGGGTATAACGGGGCAGCAGCAAGCACAGGACCGGGTTGATTGGCGAAACATGACAGAGGCATTTGCCCTGCAGTGGGCGCAGGCAGGCTGATGATGATGATATGTGTGAAGCGAGCTGTATATGCACTTATTCTTTCCTCCTCTGAGGTGCAGTCGACCATGACATCTTCCAGAGGCTCTGCACCTGCAGTAGGGTAAGGCGGGGCAAAATGAGACACGGGGCAAAACGCGACATTTTGGCTTTGCCGACCTCTATAGCTAATACAGAAAGTACTTTTCTTTCTTTCTATAATTCAGCGAGAGGTGCTGGTAGTTGTCCACCTTTTTATGTGTAAAAGTTGATGATTGCTCACAGCGTTCGCGTGGGAAAAATTACGCGGCTGGTGTCGGTGTGTTCGTGACCCCTCAAAAAGGGGCGAAATTCTTCTCGGCCAAATTTTCGGATCCGTGCATGAAGCTACTCTGGCGTCAGTAAGACAACGTAAGTATTTATATTGTTACTTTATACTACTAGCTACATACTACCAAAATTTTAGTTCATTTGGTGCCCGGGGCCAAAGCGGAAATTTTTTTTGAATTCGGGCATGTGAGGGGGGGCAAAACGCGACAAAAAGGCATTGAATTGCCTTAGAGAGTGTCTTATTAAGTGAACCATTTACTTACACTCATTATATATTATATTTATTTGTTTATGAGGGTTCGGACGCACAATAGAATATCATATAGAGCTTCCTGGGAGGAAAACGACGTGAAAAAGCACTGATTGCTGTTCAGGACAGTCACTCCATTTGCGCTGCAACGAGGTTTTACCGCGTTCCCAAGGATGCTCTTAAAAGAGGCGAATGCGAAATTGGAAGACTCTGTAAGTTAAGCTGTTCGCAAACACGTCTTGGGATCGAGTTTTATTGAGATTCCTTCAATGTCAAATTAAAAAAAACAAGGGCTAGAAAATCCGAATCTAGCACAGTTTCAAATTCCTCGCCTCACGAAGCCCGGCTGACAAAGTTGAAAGCCACGAAACGCCCGTGCAGTTCTGCACCAAAACGGCAAAAGGAGGCGAAGAAGATCCGTCAGAATATATCTAGCGTCCAATCGTTAACGTTGAACTAAATACAACAATAGCACAAAGAAAGACTGGTGGTGTTTGATCTGCAAGGAGTTTTGGAGCAAAACAGCGCAGGGTTCTGTCTGGATTCAATGCGTGAAGTGCAGTGACTGGGGTCATAAAGGCTGCGTGAGAGCCCACGGAGTTTAATTTCAAGTGCTTCCACGGCAAAAACTGAAGGGATGAAATTTTTTTCACACTGTCTCGTTTTGCCCCGCAGGTTGGGGCAAAATGAGACATCTGGCGCATTTTTTATTTCTTTTTAAAATAAGCTTTTTTACCATGACAACATGGTCATATTTATGTAGAACATACTTTGTACCCAAAGGAAAGTTTGTGCATTGAAGTTTAAGGTTTAAGAGTGAAACAAAAATTAATATTCACTATTTTCAAATTTTTGTCTCATTTTGCCCCCACCTTACCCTAATGCTGTCCACCTTTTTCTCTTGTGCCCGCAACCTGTAATCATAAGTCGTATGTTAAAGAGCGTTGCAAGTGGTGGCCTATACCCAACGAAAAGCAGTACCGACACGTACATTTGTGCGTAATGTATGGGCACTTGTCTGACTACAGACAATGAGCCTGTGTTGCGTGTCTTCTTCTTGTGTCCCCGTTCATTCAGCGCTATTTTTCTCGTCATTCATAAATGTTCCTGGAAACCATAATATTCTTGGCAAATATCAAGACATTTTTTTATGCTCCTATTTTTTAAGCCTCATTTATTGTGTCCTAGCTATTATGACGCGTTTTCTGTTATATTGCTCATATAATGGTAGCTACAGACATTATTAGGGAATTTTTTTTATTTATACAATGCAAAAGATGTTGACCCACAAATAGGGTGCCGGTTGCTCCTTAGCTCTAGAGTGGATCGAGCCCACAACACAAGAGCACTCATTATTAACTTCAATTCGGAAATTTTGTTTTACATTACCATGGAACCGCTTAAATTGTCTGTTGCATGTGCAATACATTATGTTTTGATGTCACCGCGGGAATGTTCTTTGACATATGTGTGTGTGTGTGTGTTTTTCTTTTTTGCATGTCCACGTTTTACTGTGAAAACTCTGTTTGACCGTTTTTAATCGCCATGTTCTGTGTTGCTGTGAGCAATTTATAAGTTGTATTCTCGCGATTCCTGTTACGGCTCAGGAGTAGCCGGCGCCTCATTTGTGCGCCAACATCTCATCACATCATATCAAAGAAAAAAAAAACAAAGCAAGACCCCAATGTCGAATGACGTCACTAGTGACGTCAATATGGCTTCACGTCGTGACATCAGCGCACGATATCGTTGCTTGGTCAAGGGTGCATCGATCACGGAGGAAGTGCAGCACCCCGTGAGGTGCCTAAGGCTTCTGTGGAGGGTGGGGGGGGGGGGGGCAATACAATTTACTGAGAAGAAAAAAAAGCTTCCCCATCTCCCGCTAAAGGGAACCATGTGTGGATGCGAAGCAGCGGGGAGTTAGCTTGAGCGGGAGAAACGTCGCCGCTCTCGTTTCGCGGCAGCGGCCCGGGCGCTCATCGCGGCGCTGCACAGGAGAGAGAGAATGAGGCGCGCTCCGTCATTTTTATACCGCGGAACTACCGTGGTGCCCCCCAGCGGAGTATGCAGCTGTCGCACCACCTGTCGCGCCCCGCTCCGTAGAGGATTCCAAGAGGAGAGAACGGGGGGAACCGTAGGAGAGAGAGGGGACGCGGGAGCCGCTCCGTAGAGTAGAGGATTCCTAGAGTAGAGAAAGGGGGGTGAGCGTAGGAGAGAGGGGGAGAGGACGCGCATGCACTGTGGGACGCGGGCGCCGCTCCGTAGAGTAGACGATTCCTAGAGTAGAGAAAGGGGGTGAGCGTAGGAGAGGAGAGATAGGAGGAGGGGACGCGCATCCGCTGTCGGGGTGTGGGACGCGGGGGGCCGCTCCGTGGAGTAGAGGATTCCTAGAGTAGAGAAAAGGGGTGAGCGTAGGAGACAGGGGGGAGAGGACGCGCATGCGCTATGGGACGCGGGCGCCGCTCCGTAGAGTAGATGATTCCTAGAGTAGAAAAAGGGGGGTGAGCGTAGGAGAGGAGATAGAGAGGGGGGAGGAGACGCGCATGCGCTGTGGTGGTGTGGAACGCGGGAAGGAGGGACGGACTTTCTCTTCATTGTTAGTAATACAACGGTAAACATGCGACGCGGCACAACAGCATCAGTAGAAAAAAAATTCTCGCACATATCCAAAGCAAGACTAGCTTAAAGCCGCTCACAACTTGCAGTCGGCATTATTTGCGACCATCTCCCATCTCCCCTCTCCACCAGTTACTTAAGCCTTTCGATGGCAGAATAGAGTTGGTTTGGGATTGTTAGCAGAACTTACGTGAAATTTGCAGAGACAGTACAACAAACACAAATACAAGTGCGTCTGTAGAACTTCCTGTGGGGGAGGAGGCATACACTCAAGTGGGCCACCGGGCACTGGCAGCAAGGGCGCGCGCAGAACATTTTGCAGGGGGTTGCATCTATGGTGCGGGGAGGGGCGGTGCGCTACTTCGACTGCCGTGACATGAGCGAAAAGATTAGACGGTAGTGTGGAATAACCTGCAAAGCTGCCTGGTAATCCTGAAGGCCGTTTCACATGGATATGCAGACCCTCAGTGTACTAACACGTGTCTTGCTTATCGCTGCAGCATAGACAAATATTATCGGATTTGTCGGGGGGGGGGGGGGGCAGCCCCCCTTTTTACTCCCCTGGACGCCCATGACTGGCCGTCTTTCTTTCCCTGCCATCACATGAAAGTTGGCTGGCAGTCCGGAAGGGCGTTTCATACGGATGTGCGTGGTCTTATTGTGCTGGTAACCAGGCTGTGTAGCTTATTGCTAGTGCATAAAAAATATTGTACGAAGTTTCAATGGGAGAGGGGGGGGGGGGGGGCTTGCCTCACCCATGGACATATGGGAACAGAGGCGCCCTCTTTCTTTTTGTGTGTGATCTGTTCAATTCTCTGTGCTTTCCGTTAGCTTGGCATCGTCGATGAAAAGCTTAGGTGTATATAAGAAACGGAGTGAGTACCCAAGCTCTGCATCCCAACAAGCATACCGCTTTTGCGACTTCTATCTTTAACGTCATTTTTTTTTGCGCTGCAATTTGAATTCGCGCTCTTCCTCTAGCAGACTGCATTTGGAATCGGCAGATGGCGCCGCCAATCAAGCTTCAGGAGTCGTATATTTTGGCCCGAGCCTTGGGTTTTTTAGGGACAGCAATGGAAAGCTGAACACGTCCGCGATAGAAATAGGTAAGAGACGGTTAAGTATTGGTGGCAGAAGACTAGAGAGAAAAGAAAAAATAAATAGGGGGAAGGAAATTGTGCCGTAAGGGGGGGCAGAGATTATGTTGTTTTTCTATAGTAAGATCTATTTTATCGAAGTAGACAACATAACCCTTACATTGAAGCAGGACCGTAGATTTAGCAGCTTTTAATACTGATTATTTATTTTGAATTTAGAATTTTTCTTAATTTCGCACAAACCGAAATAGGTTGTCGACCGAAAGTCGCTGCTTAAAGGGACACTCAAGTAAAACAATGAATTGGCTTAGATTGATAAGTAGTACTCTGAGGACTCTAATGCCGTTAATTTCACCGTCATAGGTTTAATAATAGAGGAGAAAATAAAGGTCAAAGTATCATTTTTAAATTTCGCGCCGAAATCTTCGCGTGTGACTTCATGAATTCCAAAGTGTATATTTCGTATTTTCGCGTCATCGCTCCACGAAATTCCCTTAAACTTGGTATGTTAGGTGTATGGCCTCCTCATAGGATAATGTACTTCTTTTTTACGGATTAGGAGCTACGCAGGACTTTGTAGACGCAGTCAAAACCTATGACGTCACTCCATTTGGCGCGGGAACTTCAAGGTGGCGTCCCCCCCCCCCCCCCCCCCCCAGCATTTTCTTTTTTGCGCGTTTTCTCGCTTACCAAGCGTCTTATTGCGGCAAGCGTGATGATTTTGGAATTTTGAGAGATTAATTTAGAAAGAAAAAATGGTTCCTCTCTTTATGACTCTTTGAGAAACTAGAGTGTCACTCGCTTCTCGTGCTACTAACAAACACACAATGAAGGAAGGGAATTTTCGCTGGCTCGTTTGTCTGTTTGAAACAACCTTAATGAAAACCACTAGTTAACGAAGCCAAACGAGGTGCAGGGGACGTTAATTGTACCGTTCTAAGTGTATTGTAATTGTTGTGATGTAGATGTGAAGAAAGTAACGTGGACGAAAAAGACAACTTGCCGCAGTGATGAACTGGCTCCGCGGTCTTATAGTAGTGAATTAAACGCGGACTTTAGGCTAATTTCTATTTTCGCTTCCCCGGCTAGGGTCACCAAGGCGCATAGCCAGCCAGTGTCAACATGCTGGTTGCCATAGATATACCGCTGAAAGTACTTAGGGCGACCATTGTGGCACAGTCGAAGATGAACTTTGAAAAAAAAATGATTATTGGTGTTTGTTACCGCTCACCGTCAACCAATGCATCATTCAGTGATAACCTTCACGACTGTTTAAATCAAATTACTGTACAGTATCCTGGTGCTGATATACTTCTTATGGGTGATTTTAACTTCCCCAACATTGTCTGGTCTGCCATGTGCCCATTTTCAAATCCATCATCAACCGAGTCCAACAATTTTATATCGGTTTGTGCTGATTTCGACTTATCGCAGTTAGTTGTTTTGCCTACTCGTATCACAAAAAAATTCATCGTCCCTTTTAGACCTTGTTCTGACGTCAGTTAAAGACGTCGTTTCTTCGATCACCCATTTACCTGGCCTCAGTGACCACGACATCTTGACTTTCAGCCTAGTTACAACACATTCAAAAACATGCAAACGGTTCAAAACCATTAAAGATTACGGGAAAGCTAACTATGACGCTATTAATGAAGAACTTAGATTATTTCTTGACGCTTTTCTACCAGGTGTATTCCAGCGTTCAGTACAGAGTAATTGGAATATGTTTAAATCCACAGTTTCAAAACTAGTTCAGAAATATGTACCTATTCGTCGTATATTTGCCAACAGTAAGGCACCCTGGTACAATAGGTACCTCAACCGACTTGCTAATAAAAAGAAACGTTACTTTCGTAGAGCAAAACTTTCTCGGAAAGCGTCTCATTGGTTTTCATACAAAACAGCCGCTTCGTCGTACATTTCCGCTTTGAAATGCAGCAAATTTTCTTTCTTCAGTATTACTCTTCCAAACATGCTTAAAACTAACCCGAAAGGCTTTTGGAATGCGCTAAAGGACAACAGTGACCATAAGTTTACGCTATCGTATCCATCTGGTGATCCCGTGCCGATGTCTCTAACTGCCCATGTGTTGAATGATACCTTCGTTCGATCATTTTCATCTGCGAAAACCAATACGATGCCTAACTTTCCACGATTCAACTATCCTCCCATGGATTCGATTGTGTTTGATTCCGTAGGAATCGCAAAGATAATTGACAGACTAAAACTGACTTCCTCTTGTGGTACAGATCAGATGAACACAAAATTTCTTAAAAACACGAAAGAGTACTGTTCAATTATTCTGGAGTGTCTTTTTTCGCAATCTTATGACTCCGGTTCTTTACCTGAAGACTGGAAAACAGGTAAAATTGTCCCAATTTTCAAATCCGGGAAAAAGAGTGATCCCTCAAACTTTCGTCCTATCTCACTTACGTCAGTTCCATGTAAAATTTTTGAGCACATCATCTTCACGCATCTTGTCAACTATCTAGAGAATAACAGTTTCTTCTCGACCTCGCAACATGGCTTCCGACAATCTTTTTCGTGTGAGACCCAGCTAATCACCTTCACAAACAACCTACATGTATATGTTGACTCTGGCTTTATTGTAGATTGTATTTTTTTAGACTTTGCGAAAGCTTTCGACAAAGTTAACCACTCCTTGCTGTTACATAAACTAAGTGCTTTTAATATTGACCCTCAAGTACTCGCTTGGATTCGTGAATTCCTTTCCTGTCGTGTACAATATGTTACAGCGAACGGCTCTGACTCTTCATTGGCAACAGTAGGATCAGGCGTACCTCAAGGGTCAGTCCTTGGCCCGCTGTTATTTCTGATCTATATTAACGACCTACCTACTAACATTTCTTCCCAAGCTTGTTTGTTTGCCGATGACTGTGTCATTTACCGGAAAATAGCCAGCGATTCAGACGTCACATCACTACAAAATGATTTAGATACCATATCACAGTGGTGCCGCACGTGGCACATGGAACTGAACGTCGCTAAATGCAAAAGCATGCGCGTAACCAGACGCAATGTTACCACTCCGTCCTATTCCCTTAACAATTCACCCCTGCAAACCACAGCTTCTTATCGCTACCTTGGCGTCCACATATCTAATAACTTGTCATGGAAGCATCACGTCCATCACATATTAGCTAAAGCAAACCAAACTTTAGGTTACTTAAAAAGAAAGTTCTATCTTGCTCCGCCATCGCTAAAACTATTGCTTTATACTACCTACGTTCGCCCTCAGCTAGAATACGCCTCATCTGTCTGGGACCCGCACAACTCTACATTAACACAAAGCATCGAGGCAGTGCAAAATCGCTCAGTTCGCTTTATTTCATCTAACTACGATCGCAATGCCAGTGTCTCAAACATGAAAGCTGATCTTAATCTACCTTCCCTAGCGGAGCGTAGAAAGCAATCGCGCATCTGCCTTTTTCACAAAATTTACTACCATAACGCCGCTCTTCGTTCCCTGTTCATACGCCCACCTCCATTTCGCTCACGCCGACTTGATCATCATCATAAGGTTGACATACCATTTTTTTCAACTACTGCAGGCTCGCAATCATTTGTTCCCAGGACAGCAGGTGATTGGAATCGCTTACCAGCCTTTATAACTGATATAATCGATACAACTGCTTTTAAAAATGTATTATCCAGCGTACTGTAGCACTGCATGTTTGTTTGTTTCTTCAACGCCTTGTACTTTACCAAATTTTTGTGTTTATTTTGTATAATGCTTCCACTTTTACGTTTACTTACATGCTATTATTGTTCATGCTTTTTGTTTACTATGTACACCCCACCCCCTCTGTAATGTATTTATACTCTGAGGGTACTATAAATAAATAAATAAATAAATAAATAAATACCCTTGTTGAATCGTACTATATATGTCCAGCAAAAATTGAGACAAACCAAGACAACTTAACTATCACATAATGTACCATTATAAGATCTTGCCCGCGACATAATGCATCGACCGCTGAAGCTTGTTTTTTTATATATATGACTTGAATGGCGCGAACGGACTCTTTTAGTTTATTTGATTAAAGGATTAGCGCCTTGTATTGGCCATGCAGTGTACACACCTGACCAGGGCCGTAGCCAGGATTTTTTCAAATACGACATCATTTTTGTTTTGCAATCGGTATACATGACACCTGCACGCGAAAACAAATGGATGGATTTCCAAAGCCGATGTTACTGATGTATTTTTGTTCTGCCTAGTATATTTATTGTGTTTATTCTAGCTTTAGTTTCGACGCAGAGTTGCGCTGTCCACCACTTTTTACTTTTCTTATAACGCCTTTTTTACAAGTTTATAACTCTATGCAATTACCACTGTTAAACACAAGCTAATTCTAATGTACTTTAATTACTATATAGAATATACGCTTATACACGCACTTTATATTCCTATAAAAAATTCTGTCATAAAGGTCCTTCAGGCACTTCCAAGCTATTTGCAACTGCCTTTCTCTTGACAGACCCCCCATCGAATTGTAAAAAAAATGTTGGAAATAAGGTTCTGACTGATTCATTTCAAGAGGGGTCCGAACTCCTATGTCTTGTGCATGTGCATTTTTTTATGCACATGCACATTATATATATGCATACAAACTGCCAAAGCTCAGAGGGGGGGGGGGGCAAGGTGGGATGAACCCTCCTCATGCTATGCCCCTGTTTCTCAAAGCACACGAACGCATCAATCGCGGAAATTCACTGATATTGTGGGCATTTATCAGGCAGTTCTTCATCATCTGTACATCATCATTATCATATGGTTTGCTTCATCTTCATCGCTTGTGGGGACACATCTGGAGAGATTGTTCTGTGTCTCCTATGCGACTGCTTCGCCACGTCTTCAAGGCGTATTAAAGGCGTGTAAAGTTCTACGTCACAATATATCCAATGAAGCACGATTATGTCGCTCAAAGTTCCCACAGCGGATTTAGGAAGATTCAAGACACCCTATTCCTATGACAAAAGATATCCTTGCGAACGAATGAACATTTGGTTGAACATTCACGCTATGTTTATGGGCAAAAATGGCCTTTTGGGGGTGACGCTATACTAACAAGAAAACTTGCAAGTGGAAAGTTATGCTGAATGTCGGTAGTTTCATTATGCAAGAGAAGTGCTGTTGTATATATCCAAACAAGATAGCTAAGTGAAAGGAAGGCTCAACAGATTCCCCGCTGCAGGAACGGAAGCTTTAAAGACGCATTTAGCAATTTAACAGCAATTTAACTGCAGCAATTTAACAATTCGCTGCAGGTCCTTTTGTCAGTTCTTGCGCAATACTATCTATGTGCGTACACGCCTTCAAGTCTTGCCTACCAGGCTGTGATGACTATAGTTGTTCGGTCGCGTGGTTGTCGGCCACACCCATACGGGACAAAAGAATATTTTAGCATAGCGTTACTGCTCTAGCGTTACCGCAACCGGCTGGCGCCGGCGCAGAATGCGCGTACTCTCGTGGTGTGTGCCTATTAGCATATAAACGTTTTTACAAGCCGTATGGTTCCGACGTCTCTCAGCACATAGTTACTGGAAGAGACGCGATGGATAATGCGGATTACTTGGGTGACAGCTTGTTAGTCGCCTGTTTACGGCCGCTGTGTTGTGTGACGTAGTGGAGAAACGTACTTGGCTCTGCACAGACAATCCTCACTGAAACGAATTACAGACACTAACAGAAACAGAGCGCAATGGGGAGGCCACGCTGCTCAACCCGGATTCTAATAAATAATATTTGGGGTTTTACGCCCCAGAGAGAGAGAGAAGGAATATAGGAAAGGTAAGGAGGTTAACTAGACTGCAAGTTTGTTACCCTACACATGGTGAGAGGGGCATATGGGAGTAAAAGAGAAAGAGAGAAGGAGATACACATTGGACACCACACACACAGTGCAGAGTTTCACAGGCGGTCACTCAGTGATGTTGCCTTCAAGAACTGTAGAAGGGTTCGTGTGGCTTTGAGGGCTGATGTACTTGGAGACCATGCGCCCAAGATATTTTCTTGAGTAAAGGGCCGATCATCCATTCTCCTCAAGACACACTGGAGAGTCCGGCGATATTGTTAAAAGTCGGGACAGTGGCACAAAACATGGTCAAGAGTTTCTATATAGTTACAGTTATCACACTTTGATGAATCAGCCATACCAATGCGATAGCTGAATGAGTTGGTAAGAGCTACACTGACCCACAACCAACATAGCATTCAGGAGAACTCTTTGTTGGGCAAGTTGGTACACGTTCATAATAGAATTTTAAGGCGCAAATGAGGACGGACACAAGAAAGAACACAGGACAGAGCGCCACTAACAACTGATTTTTATTCTCAGAAATGCACATCCATATATATCGTTCTCAGCGCGTGCGCAGAAAAACATACTGACATCAAAGGGGGCGGGATAAAGCATGTTCAATGAACTTTTTCTCTGATTTATACAAAACTATAGAAGTATCGCTAACGCACATGTCGCCTTTTTTATCGATAAAAAACGCTTCCATTAATTCTCTGGCGGTTTTGTCTGAGCTTCTAGCGATAACACGCACGTCAGTAAATCGCGGCCCACAAGAGCTTGACGGGCACTGCCTGATATGCTTAGGCAAATTAGGGAACTCTTTGTTTTGCTCTACATTTCGTTCGTGCTCCCTGATCCGCTCATTTAGGCATCTGCCGGTTTGTCCGATATAGGAATATCCGCACGCAAGAGGAATCTCGTTCACTACCCCTTCAACACATTTCGTGTAGGATAGCCCATGCCGAGTTCCACAGCCTCTTACATTCGCAACGTTTTTTTCTTTTTCTATTTGGGAGCAAAGCCCTCCGAGCTTCCTAGGCGCAGAAAAAACGAGCGGGACACCATGTCTGCTCGCAACCTTTTTCAGGTTGTGGGCCTTGTAGCATTGTATATAGCAGGGGTCTCAAACTCGCCTCAGCCAGCGGGCCGCAGTCACGCAGTTTGCTCCCGCAAGGGCCGGGGCGGCGAAGAAGGTATAGGGGGGGGGGGTGCAATTTGCCAACAAACGCCGGCATTTGCATAAAAAAAACAACTTTCCCATATTTCATATGCAGGTCATTTCTGAAAGATATTTGGTGCCAGGATTCCGCAGCATGTCGTTACCGATCTCCGAGATTACTCAAATCTGGACGATCATTCTGTGAAAGCAAGTTTCGAAGTTGGGACCGTGCAATAGCCTTGAGGTACCTCTCTGGTCCGGTTGCGAACTACTTTTTCGAGAAATGGAGGCTATTGCATGCAGCGGACTCTGCACTCTCCGACTCGTCACTTGTGTGCCTCATAACATTGGGACTTCCTGAATGCATGCAGCGCCATATTCAGCTTGGAACACTACGCACGCCAGAGGAGCTACCGCAGATTATGAAGCTGTTGCTCGTTCAACCGCGACAGTCTTCGGCGAGAGAAGTGACCACCGCTGAAATGTTTCCAGCAACTGGATGGCCAGACCCATTCAGCGAACCCGAGCCGTCTACGAAAAACACAAGGCAGACGAAGAAAAAGGAAATTTATCAAAGGATGTTCTGACGACCTTTCATCCCAAACACCTGAAAAGATTTATCTCACGGACCGCGCCAAGCTAATATACGTGCCTGCACAAGTCAATGGGAAGGAGGTGAAAGCTCTGGTTGACAGTGGAGCATCAATCACTGTCATTAACAAGGACGTGATTCCCCAGCTTAGTATTAGGAAAGATTGTCCCGTCATCGTGTACGGTTATGATGGAAGGAAACAACTCTATGATGAATGGACAGATATCTTCATTACGTGTCAGGGCAAGAGTACGACTGTAAAAACACTGGTCCTTCACGGAGTGAAGTGTCAACTTCTTTTGTCCCGCCCCGTTATGCAAGAATTGCGTTTAAATCTCTATTGGGATGGACAAGTTACCGCGCATGATGACCGCCTGCTGGCTACCTTTACAGCTGTTGCCGAAGACCACCTCCGCAAGCCTACTGCCGCAGAAGACGTCATTCGCATGTATCCTCAGTTACTTTGTGTTGGCGGATACCCCAAGGCGACGACTAAGTTTGAAGTACCATTTGAGCTCAGAGATACGACCATAGTGAAGCGGAAGGCTTACAACATGTCCAGAGAAAAGAAGCTGTGGCTGAAGGCAGAGTTACAGAAAATGCTTGATGCCGGCGTCATACGTCCTTCTACGTCTCCTTATGCTTCGCCGATAACAATTGCACCAAAAGAGGACGGAACATTTCGTCTATGCACTGACTACAGACAGATAAACAAGCAAACTGACTTGTTCCCTTTTCCCATGCCACATATAGACGAAATAATTAATGAAACTGGAGGCTGCAAGGTTTTTTCTCGTCTGGACCTTTGCAAAGGCTTCTGGCAAGTACCTCTGCAAGAAGAAACAAAGAAGTTCTCAGCTTTCATTACACCGTTTGACGTGTATGAGTACAACCGCCTCCCATTTGGTTGGAAGAATTCTCCAGCCTGGTTTCAGAAGATGATGAGCAGTGTTTTGAAGCCTCACTTGGGAATCTTCTGTAACGTTTACATCGACGACATCCTTGTGTACTCACGTTCAAACGAGGAGCACTCTGAACACCTTGGAAAAGTTCTACAAGCCCTTAGTGACGCGGACCTGAAGATAAATGAGAAGAAGAGTGAATTCTTCAAGTCAAAAGTCGTTTTCCTTGGAAGAGTGTTTGACGGAACTACCAAAAGTACGAAGCAGGAGTCCGTCCAAAGGATCACGACACTTACAAAGCCACATGATATTCACTCACTTCGAGTTTTTCTAGGACTCGCAGGCCACTTCAGGGGTTTTATTAAAGATTTCTCGAAGATGACGAAGTGCTTGACGGAGCTCACAAAGAAAGAAGTGACTTTTGTTTGGACCGAAGAATGCGAAAGGGCGTATCAAGAACTTGTACGACGTATCTCATCGGATCCTGTTCTTACCTTACCAGATTACAGTTTACCTTTTGAGATGAATACGGATGCTTCCAATTATGGCACAGGGGCTGTTTTGTACCAAAGAGACGTCAATTCACCCCCAGCTCAGCAGCTGAGGGTTATTGGATACTACTCCTACACCTTCAACCGTACTCAGCAGAATTATTCGACAACTGAGAAAGAGGCTCTTGCCGTTTTAATGGCGGTCCGTTACTTCCGGTCATACATCGACGGAAGAAAGTTTGCTTTGTACACGGATCATCAAGCTCTAATGCACCTTTTCAATATGACAGAGCCTAGAGGGAAATTGTCCCGATGGGTCAATGAACTACAGCAATACGACTTTGACGTTTTCCATCGTGCAGGTAGTCATCTCACAGATGCAGATGCCCTGTCTCGATTGGCAGTCGAGATCCCGCATGGAACCATAAACTTGACAACATTATGGGAAGGTTATGAAAGCCTGCACTTTGAGGATGGCAAGTTCACTGTACCAGAGACACTGATTCCAAAAGTGCTTCGCTTGTACCACGACAGCCCGGAATCAGGTGGTCACGATGGCTTCTGGCGAACATACAACAAACTTCTTAAACGGTTCACATGGACAAACATGAAAAAAGACATCGAAGACTATGTCAAGTCGTGTCACTTGTGTCAGATGAACAAAGCAAAATACCGGCCTCGACCCGACGAGCTCGTCTTGCCAAATCACTCGGAGAAACTCTTTGAGGTCGTGCACGTGGACTTTGCGGAATTGAAAAAGAAGAGTCCTGGTGTTCGCAAGACGCAGTCTTTCTTGATTGCCATAGAGCAGTGCACCAGAATGGTAGCGGCGCGTCCTGGACGAGAAGACGCCAACAGCGTTATGGCATTGCTTGACAGAGCGATATTCTCACAGCTGAAAGTTGTCATATCTGACAATGGACCCGCATTCATAAGCAAGAAGCTTCAGCAGTGGGCAGATAGCCGTGGTATTACACTACGCCGTTGCGCTCCATTTCACCCGCAGGCAAATGGAATGGCTGAAAGGGTCATCCGTGACATCAAGCAATTCATGTCCATGTACCCAACGTTTAAAGGCGGTGGAAATGCTGCCTAGAAGCGGCTGTGGCTCACCACAACAGAACGCACACTACGAGTCTTGGCTGCAGCCCGCATTTTGCTGCCTATGGCGAAGTTCCGATACTGCCAGCCGACAAAGAACTTAAAATCGATGACAAGCTGCAATTGTCTGAACACCGGAAAACCAATCAGGAACAACGCAGGTACCGAAGGCGATGAAGCTCCAATTCGACAAGCGACACCAAGGACACAGGCCGGATATTGGACTGAATGATCTTGTGCTCGTGAGGAAGGGTCTGCCGGGTAGCGACACAAGAATTCTTGGACCGTTTCAAGTTGTAAAAATATCAGTACAGCAAGGTGTGCTAAAGACCATTGGCTACCTCAATGACGGACAGCTTGAATTTGCCGCTACAAGCAACGTTCTTCGGTATCACCCCATGAGGGGTGACGACAAACAACGGGGGAGTGTAAGGAAGAAGACGGAAAAAGAAGACGCAAGAGGACAGTTCTTAGAGAGGGAAGAAGAAGAACGAGAATAAACAGTAATGCCGACCGAATTGGATCCGTGATTTCTCGGTGTCGTTACATTGAATAAGAAAATTAAAAAAAAATGTGGGGGTGAATACAGTCATGTGTGGGCCGCGGGCCGCAACCGAGAGCCTCGCGGGCCGCATGCGGCCCGCGGGCCGCGTGTTTGAGACCCCTGGTATATAGCATTGTATATTGTATATAGCATTGTAGCGTCACGTCGCGAAGTCTTTGATGGCAGGTATAGTTGGAGTAGTGATTCGAGGTTCTTTGGGCGACGAGTGGAGTTCTGTGGAGAATTCCAATGCATAAGCTTGACATTATGCGCGATGTGACGATGTTCTTTTGTAGCGTCGACTCTTGACAGGGGTATGAGCAGTTTGGGCGCTCTGTCGTGGGCACAACGGGCAGCGTTGTCGGCATAGGCGTGCGCAAGGGGGGGGGGGGCAAGGGGGGGCGAGAAGGGGGGGGGCGCAAAGTCAGCCCTATACATTGTAGGGGGGGCGGTAGGGGGGGCGCAAAGTCAGCCTTATACATTGTCATAATAGGGAGGGGGGGCGCTGCGACGAACCTTCGCCCCCCCTGAAGGGGAACCCTGCGCACGCTAATGGTTGTCGGCGAGGTAGTTACCACTGATTCCACAGTGACCCGGCAGCCATTGAAAGACTATGTCGTGTCCTTGATCGGTGGCACGATGACTAATTTTATTGATTTGAGACACCAACTGATGGTAGTTTCCACGTCGTAGACATCGCACGCATTGAAGGGCCGCCTTGGAGTCCCAAAACCAGGATATGATTATGAGGGACGCCGTAGTGGAGGGCTCCGGAAATTTTGACCATCTGGTGTTTTTTAACGTGCACTGACATCGCACACTACACGGGCCTCTAGCATTTCGCCTCCATCCGAATGCAACCGCCGCGGCCAGGATCGAACCCGTGACCTTCGGGTCGGCAGCTGAGCACCGTAACCACTGTTTCATCGAGGCGGACAACCGGACTACTGACTGTCATAAGTGGCCAGGGGACTGGGACATCAGAGCTACGGCAAAGTCGACGGTAGCGCCGGACTATAGGACACGCCCCCCTTTTTTAGCTTTTGTAATAAATAAAGTTTTCTCTCTCTTTCGTTGTGTTTGTGTGAAGCGTTATTTGCAGGAACACTTACAGAAAATCTGCAAAGTCTTGGCGGCTGGTGCACTGTACTGGACGCCGTATAATTCAGCCATATGTTGTCGAATTAAGTATTGCAGGCCTCTTAAGCCAATCACAGAGGCTGTATCAGCCCCCTGGGTCAATAAAAGCTGAGGCGATGGCGCATTCCACTCCCTTGCTCGCCGAGTCTCGCCAGGTAGCGATAGGCGAATATCCATGCATAATTTAGGTTCATCTTTCAAAACCTCACAAGCACAACATCCGAATCCTGGTTATGCGTAGCCACAAGTTATCCTACCTCCACACGTGTGCTGGTGGTTGCTCGCTATGTTCTCTGCAAAACTACGCAGCATAATAAAAGAAGCCGATGAATTTTATCCCATGCACACAGCGACAATAAAAATTACATATTGTCAAAAGCTTCACTAACGCTCAATCATGCCGTGGCATTCGAGAAAAAGAAAAGATATTACCGTTGCTAAAGCGCACTTTTAGATATATTTATTTACTACGGAGACTTTTTATTGCTTTGGGCAGTGTCACCATGATAGCCCGGCAATAACTTCTCCAACCCGCCACGGTGGTTAAGGTGCTCGACTGCTGGCCCGCAGGTCGCGGGATAGAACTCCCGGTTGCGCCGGCCGCATTTTCGATGGAGGCGAAAATGCTCGAGGCCTGTGTACTTAGATTTAGGTGCACGTTAGATAACCCCAGGTGGTCGAAATTTCTGGAGTCCCCCACATGGCATCTCTCATAATCATGGTTTTGGGACGTTAAACCCCCATCAATTATTATTAAAAACTTCTCCAGCAGCGTTTCTGACATTTTTTTCTCATCAGAAATCAAGAACGAACTGTGTCTTAGCGACAGCTGCGCATGTGAATATAGTCGCAGGTCAAGCAGTCCCCCTCATTCTTTATTCACTGTTGCACAGCACAGATAGCTGCGTATGCACCGAAGTACGCTCAAGTGAAACCTCACGATGTTCGCCTGCCTATGACGTCAGAGGTGGTCTGGTGAGAGGAGCGGCCGCTGATAACGGGCGATAAGACCTTGCACTGTCTTCGAGAAATGTGTCAAGAGTGACTTCACGCGAGATGATAGGCGATCTTTACAAGAAAGCGCCCAGGTACAATCGGTGCGTGGGAGAAGAATGCGACGAAAAGGAACAGGTGTGCCGTCTCATCCGATACGTCCACCATCGCCCTGCTAAGCCGTGGGAAATCTCGGCTGTTGATAACGCCACGTGCGATAGCACCTCTTAAACCCAGAACAACGCGCATTTTGGGAGATAAGAGCTACTTTGGGAATGTGTCATCTCCGTTTGAAGTTTCCTCGCCATTGCGACCTGAGAAGCGTTCAGGCAAGCAAGAACTGATGTTAAGATAGCAAATTTTTGGGCAAGTTGGTGGTCCATTGTGTGACACCAGCGCAAGAAAGGACAAAGGACAAGGAAGAACCACAGACGAGCGCTGAACTCACAACTGAAGTTTATATGTTGCTTCCTTTTTTATTGTTTTTATTGTTTTTTTCCTTCGTATTGCTCTGAACATGTATATGCTTTGTTTATATGCCAATGCTTGTATAGCTATCCTTGTTTTGTTCCATACTTACAATGTTGCTTCCTTTTTTATATTTTGTACTGTTTTTCCCATGCCCCTCCTGCTTGGGCCCTTACTTGGGCCTGCAGTATGTCATAAATAAATAATAAATAAAGATCTCCGAAACGGGACAGAATATGTGTATATATATATATATATATATATATATATATATATATATATATATATATATATATATATATATATATATATATATATATATATATATATATATATATAAAAAACGACACGAAGATAAACTTTAGTTGTAAGTTCAGCGCTCGCCTGTGGTTCTTTCTTGTCCTTTGTCCTTTCTTGCGCTGGTGTCACATAAAGAACTGATGCTTGCGTCAGACGCCGACGACTTCATACGTGGCTACCACGTGTCAGCCTTAAGAACGGGGGTCTCACACTCACGTCAGCAAGCGGGCCGCAATCACGAAATGTCGTCCCACAAGGGCCGGGACAGTGCAGATGATGAGTGGGAAGGCGATGGGGGGGAGGGCAGAGAGAGAGAGAACTTGAACGAAAATTTCACCTGACGTCGCCATTTGAAAGAGCGCCTTTCCCATATATATGTCATTTCTGAAGAGGATTTGACGCCATGGTTTTGAGCAACGTAACGGCACTGATTTACACAGTGACTAAAATCTGGACGCCGCCTCTGAAATATAAAGTGACCGCAAGAGGTGCCTCACGAAAAAAAAAGAAAGAAAACACTTTAGAACCAGTTCCGTGTCTGTAGCTCGCCCGAACAAAGCATTAATAATTGCAATAGGCGACAAAATAATGCGTCTACTATTTAGCAAAGTCACAAAACTTTATTCCCGTAAAGCCGCGGGCCGCTTGTTTGAGACCCCTGCTTTAGAAGTTTGAGCTGCGCTTTATCAACCATGCAAAGTATTGAGGACTGATGCATATAATCCTTCATTAAGAGGCGTCAAAGAGGTCGTTATTGAGTACTTTGTATTGATGTTTTTTTTTCATCGCTTCATTTTCCGCCCTAAGCTTTTGCTTACACCGAATCGTCTTATTTTCTCATCGTGTGCTGCTGCCTGATTAACGCGTACATGATCCGCGTTTTTACACGTATTAATTGTTTCGTACATGCACCTTAACTTGGCGTGCCTACCGATGCCTCTATATACTGATATACACTCGTGCAATCTTTTATAATAGGAGATTAGGAAACTTGAAAACGTTTATGAGCCTTTTCTTCCCCAGCATCCTTCATTTTAAGGGAAACAGAAGAAAAATTAAATGGATGCCTCCAGACGAACAATGATTGCTTGAAGCATATGGGGGCAAACATTCTCGAGCAATGAATGACCGCTTCTAACCGAAAATTACCGATTCAATTCATTTTACAAGCACGGTGCTGATATATCTGTACAGCAATAAAACTTTAGAAGAAACGCCGAACGGAAAGTTGTGTATATGACGTTAAAGGGACACTAAAGGGCAAAACGATTTTTCGCATATCAGTAAAGTACAATTTCACAATCCCGAAAACACCACTCTTACCGCGACACGACGCTTGGTAAGCGAGTAAACACGCGAAAAGAAAATGCGGGTGGAGACGCCACCTTGAGATTCCCGCACCAAACACTGTGACGTCATAGATTTTGAAGGCGTCTACTGAGTCCTACGTAGCTTCTAATCGATAAAAATGAGGTGCATTGTCATTTGTGCGTGCCATAGACCTAGCATACGAAGTTTGAGAAAATTTCAGCGCGCCAATGTCGCGAAAATACGAAAAATACATTTGGAATTTCTGACGTCACGCGCGCAGATATCGGCGCCAAATTTAAAAATGAAACTTCAACCTTGATTTTCTCCGCTAATAATGAACTTATGATAGTGAAACATATGGCATTAGAGTTCTCAGAGTGCAGTCTGTCAATCTAAACCAAGTCATTGTTTCGCTTTAGTGTCCCTTTAAAAGACATCGTAGTGGCTGAAAAACCACATCGGGTTCTTTTAACGGTCACGCAGATCTGTACGTGCATTAACGGTTTTACATTTAGCCCTCGTATCGGGGTGCAGCCACCGGGACTCGAACCTGCGACTTCGAGCTCGCAAGAACGACAGTCTCTGAGCCAGTATAGTTGTCCCAAGAGTGTTTAAAAAAGGCTAGAAAGGCCGCTCTTCCAGCTTTCGCTGGGACCATGTTGCGCGTTCCGCGCAGGCCTGGCGGTTTATTATTTTTTTTCTTTCATGGTATATATTCATCATATGCATGACACTTTGAAGAATTCAATACCGACAGAGGACTGATATGTTCATTCTGCTCTTATCGCGGCCCAACGACGAACATATAGCACTAAAGAATCAGCATTCATCTCTAGAGCGAATATATCAAGTAACGGCATTTTCCGATCATACCGGCAGTTACGATAAGCACTTCAACAATGCAAATACCTCCTTGGCTGACTTTCCATTTGTTCGTGTACATGATGAGTGACCATCCTAATGACGTGGTATGTCGAGGAAATTATTGGCTATGAGTTTTGCAACATGCGCGCATGCGAGCAGAGCATAGCATAGCTCTGTATAGTAAAGTAAAGTATAGTATAGTATAGTATAGTATAGTATAGTATAGTATAGTACAGCAAGGGGTGGGAAAAGGATAGTGCGGGTGAGGAGGAGGGAAAGGAGGATGGGAGAACGAGTATAGAGAGCGAGAGAGAAAGGGAAGAAAGAGAGAAAAAAGATAGAAAGAGAGACAGAGAAATACACCAAAATATGTTGGCTAACTGCGAACAGGAGACTTCACTATAAGGTGCAAATACGTATCCTGGACATTATTTTAATTCTCACACTGAAATATTGAATCAGCACTCATTAAACGCCTAATTATTGTCCCTTTCGATGCGGGTTTCTTCTGCAAGAAATTTAATTATATTGGTGCACGGGTGGACATTTCTATTTGAATATCTGAAGCGCAGTATCCTGACTGCTCCTTTGAAGACCGACTTGGAGAGTGCCACATGTGTGGGACGTGAAATTGACGAGCGCGAAAGTTGCAGTTATACAAGCTGGTAGTATATATGGCCGGCGGTCTCTAAAAAATTCATCTCGGAATGTTTGTTTAGATTCCTTTTACCTACGTATAACCTGCTGTCGGTGATGTCAAATTTGTAAAATATATGTAGGTCGATGTGGGCTTTAAGTTGCTCACTTTATTTCGCTTCAGAATTATCCGACACTATATTTTGATTTTAAAAACTTCCCCATCTCCCGCTAAAGGGAACCATGTATGGACACGAAGCAGCGGGGTAATGGCTGGCTTGAGCGAGAGAAACGTCGCCGCTCCCGATTCGCGCCAGCGGCCCAGTCGCTCATCGCGGCGCTGCACAGGAGAGAGAATAGGGTCTTTTAGCAAGTTACGGAAATACGGTACGCAAATACGGTACGCAAATACGGTACGCAAATACGGTACGGTATTACCATAGCGTTCCTCCTTTCCTGGTCGTTGACCTTTTGCCAGTGAAGGCACACCAACAACACAAAAGCTTTTTCAAAAAACTTCCCCATCTCCCGCTAAAGGGAACCATGTGTGGATGCGAAGCAGCGGGGAGATAATCAGCTTGAGCGGGAGGAACGTCGCCGCTCTCATTTCACGGCAGCGGTCCGGGCGCTCATCGCGGCGCTGCACAAGAGAGAGAATCAGGCGCGCGCGCTCCGTCATTTTCATACCGTGGAACTACCGTGGCGCCCCCTGCGGAGTATGCAGCTATCACACCACCTGTCGTGCGCGCCGTTCCGTAGAGGATTCCTAGAGGACAGGACGGGGGGGACCGTAGGAGAGGAGAGAGAGGGGGGAGGGGACGTGCATGCGCTGTGGGGGGTGTGGGATGCGGGAGCCGCTCCGTAGAGTAGAGGATTCCTAGAGGAGAGAGGGGGGAGGGGACGCGCATGCGCTGTGGGTGTGTGGGACGCCGGAGCCGCTCCGTAGAGTAGAGGATTCCTAGAGGAGAGAACGCGCATGCGCTGTGGGGATGTGGGATGCGGGCGCCGCTCCGTAGAGTAGATGATTCCTAGAGTAGAGAATGGGGGTGAGCATAGGGGAGGGGACGCGCATGCGCTGTAGGGGGGCTTGGGACGCGGGGGCCGCTCCGTAGAGTAGAGGATTCATAGAGGAGAGAAAGGGGGGTGAGTGTAGGAAAGAGAGGGGGGAGGCGACGCGCATGCGTTGTGGGGATGTGGGACGCGGGTGCCGCTCCGTATAGTAGATGATTCCTAGAGTAGAGAAAAGGGGGTGAGCGTAGGAGAGGATGGGGGGAGGGGACGCGCATGCGCTGTGGTGGTGTGGGACGCGGGAAGGAGGGACGGACTAAGCCCCCTCCAAACATATGCAAGCAAGATCAAGGAATGGGGTCAACCTGGGCGACAGACACCACCTGCCTAGCCATTGCTAAGCAGCCTCTCTGTGCTCTCGGCCATGACTCTGATGACTGTGATAGTGGTTGACGGCCTTCATATTACTACAGTGTTCTGGTTCGCATAATGGGTGCTTCCCTACTTCATGAAAGTGGCCGGACGCGGGACGCGGGACACGGTACGCGGGACGGGGGGACGCGGGAGGGACGGACAGAGCCCCGAGCATAAGATGCTTGGCATCTAAAATTAGTGTGGGGTTGTCACGCCTGGTTGTGGCGTGTCAGCCTACGCATTGTTAACGACGAACCTGTCGTCCGAGGGACGCACTGTCTCTGGAAAGGAGGAGCGCGACCGTACTGCCTTTCCGTATTTGCGTACCGTATTTCCGTAACTTGCTAAATGACCCTAATGAGGCGCGCGCGCTCCGTCATTTTCATACCGCGGAACTACCGTGGCGCCCCCCAGCGGAGTATACAGCTGTCGCACCACCTGTCGTGCGCGTCCCCTCCCCCCTATCCTCTGCTACGCTCACCCCCCTTTCTCTACTCTAGGAATCATCCACTCATCGGAGCGGCTCCGGCGTCCCACAGCGCATGCGCGTCCTCTCCCCCCTCTCTCCTCTAGGTATCCTCTACTCTACGGAGCGGCTCCGGCGTCCCACATCCCCACAGCGCATGCGCGTCCTCTCCCCCCTCTCTCCTCTAGGAATCCTCTACTCTACGGAGCGGCTCCCGCGTCCCACACCCCCACAGTGCATGCACATCCCCTCTCTCTCCTCTCCTACGGTCCCCCCCCGTTCTCTCCTCTAGGAATCCTCTACGCAGCGGCGGGCACGACAGGTGGTGTGACAGCTGCATACTCCGCTGGGGGGCGCCACGGTATACGTCGGTATAAAAAGGACGGAGCGCGCGCGCCTCATTCTCTGTCCTGTGCAATGCCGCGATGAGCGCCCGGACGGCTGCCGTGAAATGAGAGCGGCGACAATCCTCCCGCTCAAGCTAATTATCTCCCCGCTGCTTCGCATCCACACATGGTTCCCTTTAGCGGGAGATGGGGAGTTTTTTTTAAATGCGAATGCATTTCATAGTCGGGCTATGTCAGGCATCCGGCGTTGGCGTTGTGCGGCGTTGGCGTTGTCTGCGGAGGAGGAGGAGGAGGATAGGTTGAGGAGGTGTGCGCGCCGGCAGGTGTTAGATGTGAAGCATCTTATGGCGAAGCTTAATCCGGTGGTGGTGGTGTGCGGCGTGACCACCCTTACTGCGCATGCGCAAACCCTTTCAAAAAAAAATAAAAGTAAAAAAACCTCCTCTCTCCCTCCTCTAGGCATCCCTCCCCGCGGCAACCACACCCTCACTGCGCATGCGCCTCCCCTCCTCCCTCCCCTGCTACGCTCCCCCCCTCTCTCCTCTAGGCATCCCTGCCCGCGCCGTCCACACTCCCACTGCGCATGCGCGTCCCACCTCTCTTCTCCTCTCCTACGCTCCCCCCTCTCTTCTCTAGGCATCTCTGCCCGCAGCGTCCACACTCCCACACTGCGCATGCGCGCCCGGCCTCTCTCTCTCTCCTCTCCCGCGCTCCCCCCCCTCTCCTTCTCTCGCCTCGCGACGCCGACACAGGCAGCGTCTGCTAGCGAGTGTGTTTGGTTGAAAAAACCGACTGCTCGCGCTGCACAACCGTTCACTGGCCACCCCGTATATATGGCAATGAATCTTGACCTCCAAGGTGGTGCCGGTGGGAGATTTCTCCTGTGCGTTGTTGAACAATGAAAATTCGCAGCGTGCGCGTTAACTAAAAGCGGACTGCGGCGGAGCTCGGCGGAGCTATATAGGAAAAAAAATTTTAAAAAAATAAATAAAAAAAATAAAAAAAATTAAAAAAAGACAAGAAAAAGCAAAAAAAAAAAAGGCGCTGAGCCGTGCTCCCGACAGGGCTGCAGAAATTAGGCGCCTTTTCCTTCATCGAACCACAACCACCATATATAAATGGAGTGAAGCGCGCGCGAAATGCATTCGCATTTCCTCACGATTCCCTTCGGGGAGGTGGGGGCATTTTTTTTATTGAGCGAAACGTTACGAAGTGACCCACAGGTATAGAGACATATGTTGTATACAGACATATGTTGAACAGTCGCATATGTGTTATATCCTATTGGCTGAGGGGCCCTGTAGCCTCCACAATGCTGAAGGGAACTTCTGAGATGGAGTGTAAATTATTCTTCTTACACCGTGTTCGATGGGCAATATTATATTGGGGAAATAAAAATGTTCCTTGGTTTACATTGGGCTCCACCAACTGTAAACCAAGCAGCCTTATTTTATTCAAGTTGAGTATCTTTCTCTGCAAGACCTGATATATAGGGTTATTCCATAAGTACCAAAGGGATATAATTTTGTCGGGTACCTGTTCGCGCCTCTCTCAGGTAACACATACAAACTACTCGGTCCCTGTTTCTTTTCCTTTCGAAGGCACGGGACGCTTCATGCTTGCCAGTCGAGCCCATAATAACATGGCAGGGCAGTAGAAAGAGGTGCATTTCCGATCACCCCTGATGTGTGGTTGACTTTTGAAACGTATTGGTTTTTACATTCAAGTGGCAAGCAACAGAAGCGTACCGAAGAACAACCTGGGAACCCCCTTGACACCGGCAGTATACCACTAACTTCAAGTTAGGGCTTTTTTAATACCACCTCCCATATATTGCCCGATCGATGCACTATTCTCTTGGCAATGTTTCTGGTAAGTGAGATGGGAACAGGAGAGCAACATATATTTTCCAAAATTGATTGACTCAGCCAAAAGTTGGCCATTTGAAAGAGGAAAATTATACCTTATTATAGATGCGCGAAAGAGATAATTAAACTTCATTATAAGCCCAGGCGCGCGTTCTCTTCGCCCAGAGGTGGGTGACATTCGAAATAGCCACGGCTTGCAGCCAATGCCCTGGCCGTGTCCACCAGCCGCCACGCTAATCCTCGGAGTTTAATGACATCACCAACGCCTGGCCCTGGTCGTCCCTATGTTGCTGTACGTTCCGTTCGTCTACATACTTTATGTGTGTTCGTGCGTGCGTTTGTATGTGCCCATGTATATCATCAGCCTGTCTACGCCTACTGCAGGGCAAAGGCCTCTCCCATGTTTCGCCAATCAACCCGGTCCTGTGCTTTCTGCTGCCACGTTATACCTGCAAATTTCTTAATCTCATCTACCCACCTAATTTTCTGTCTCCCCCTCACGCGTTTGCCATCTCTTGGAATCCAGTCAGTTACCCTTAAACTTACCCTTACCCTTATGTATATATACGCAAGCAAAACTGAAAAATTTCGGAGGGGGGGGGGGGTTTAAACCCCCCGCCCCCCCCCCCCCCTTGGCTACGCCACTGCATCACACAGCAAGGCAAAACCATTGTTGTGCACGTTCCTCTTAAACAGGAAAAAAAAAGCTCGTTCCTCGTTTCTTCCTATTTAGAAACTATAGTTCCCATTCTAGTTCCTTTAATGCGAGAGGAACGCGCTCCTGTTACATCTCACAGCATTGGAACATATCGCTACATTAACGTTACGTTTGATTTTTTTTATATTAAAATATAGTGAAAGCGTCACGAACATGGTGGCCATGGTTGAAGGGGTCCCTAGCCTGAGCTGTAGCACCGGCAAACGCGAAATCGGTTTCGGAAATACCAGTGGTTAGGTTTAGCGAACAGGAGAAAGTGCCTCAGATAGGCTGGCCGACGTTTCGATAGGAGGGCCTATCCTTGTCAAAGGCGCCTTGGCATTCCTGGCCTGTGGTGGCGCACTGGCCATGACTTCAACCCTAAACACGCCAGGGATGACAAGGCGCCTTGAACAAAGGTAGGTCCTCCTATGGAAACGTCGGCCAGCCTGTCTGAGGCACTTTCACCTGTTCGTTAAACCTGTTTGAAGCACTGGTATCTTCCTGCCAGCATTCACATAACCTTGGAGGTACTTAGAGCACACATTGGACACCTTGCTCGCGCTCCTGCCCACCACCTAGCCTCGCTTCCTGAAGACCGGCCCTATGCCTCCTTTTGCAAGAGGATTTCGGCTTACCGATAGTTCCTTCAAACAGACTACACGCCTCCTGAAAGAATCCTGACACCTCATTGGAGCCTGGATCAGCCTAAACTTCGTCTGACAGTACCAGGGTTTTGTAAGGAGGCTGAGCTCTCGTCGCCAGCTTTAAAGCAGCTGTCTCTGCTGATTCTGCACGACGAATACAAATACCATGTCATACTTTACACCAATGATTCGACAATTGCTGAGGGATCTGTAGGAGCTGTTAGCTTCCCAGCAAAAGTCGAAACCTATCATTTTAGAACGTATCAAAGGACTACATCGACTGCTGTGGAGCTTGCGGCACTCCGCAGTGCACTAAGACGGATTCAAGTAGAGTCACCACTAAAATGGGGCATATTCACCGACTCTAAGTCAGCCCTGCAGTGTCTGTCGTCAGCTTTGTGCCGTGGTGCACAAAACTAACTAGTATTAGAAATTAGAGAAACTTATCAGCAATTAAAAGACAAAGGGCATGACATCATTTTCAAGTAGCTTCCAGGTCACTGTGGCATCTACGGCAATGAACATGCCGATAATTCTGCATGGAATGCTCATGAAAGTGGCGTGCAGGAATCAAGAACCCATGCAGAATCAAAGATTCGCTCGCACGCACGTGATATAGCACGTTGAATGTGGAACACGACCTGTGTTCTGCATGCCCGCCTTCACCGTCTGGATCCGTCACTTCAACTTCAAATCGGACTACAGGGTTGCCGTTGGTGGCTACTTTGCGCCAAATTGGCTACTTTTGGACCCCGTTGGCGACGAAAATTTCCAGTTGGCCGCATGGCACTTTTTTAAACTTGTGGTTTTACTTATTCAAAATGGTTTTATTTACTCATCAACAG
This sequence comes from Rhipicephalus appendiculatus, assembly GCA_030522465.1. Lineage (NCBI taxonomy): Eukaryota > Metazoa > Arthropoda > Arachnida > Ixodida > Ixodidae > Rhipicephalus > Rhipicephalus appendiculatus. The sequence continues at coordinate 49,070 of JALIZH010009828.1, forward strand.
CAAAGACTGCTGATAATACCGCTTCTGTTCTATTTCGCTAGAAATTTGGCGATAATATCAAATGGCATGGCTACTTTGGCTACGTTTGACGTGAGTTCTGGCGCCTTTTCATGTCCACTCAACGGCAACCCTGCCGGACTATCCCGATCCGAAACAACAGTCCTCTGCCGCCTGTGGCTTGGAGTGTCATTCACGAACAGCTTTGCTTACCGAATCGGAATGGCAGACAGTGCTGTCTGTGATCACTGTAGCAGCGAGGAAACCATTGCACACGTCCTTTGTGATTGTCCCCTATACAGCTCCTAGAGACAACAACTTTCAGCAACATTAGCACGGCTCGATGATCGGCCGCTTTCCGAGCAGCCACTTTTGGAGTGCCAGAACGTTCGAGCTTCGAACCAAAAAGCGACGAAGGTGCTGCTGAAGTTTCTGCAGTCAACCGGGACTCGCTAATAGACTATGACACCTCCCGTGCTTGAGTGTGCGCGCGTTTTCTTTTCTTTCTTTCTTTCTTTCTTTCTTTCTTTCTTTCTTTCTTTCTTTCTTTCTTTCTTTCTTTCTTTCTTTCTTTCTTTCTTTCTTTCTTTCCGTCCTTCTTTCTTTATTTTCCATACATTCTTCTTTTCTTTTTTCCCTCCTTACCTTTCTATCCCCCCTTACCCCAGTGCAGGGGTAGCAAACCGGAAAACTTTTCTTCAGGTTAACCTCCCTGCCTTTCACTTAACCTTTCTCTCTCTCTTTATCCTGCTCATTCAACCTATCCGCACTTCGTCTTTCCATCTGCCGGCTCCCATCTTGACTTTGGAGTAGTTGTAACAGTGTTTACGTCACTGGATTGTTTTCAATGTCGCCGCCACTGTGCAGTGCTGACACCGCTTTGACCACGGGGGAGCATGTTGAAACGAATAATGGGCGCGATTGTACGAACAACAACGAAGACCGCATTCCAGTTCAGATGGATCGCATGCAGCGTACCCCGCCGCCATCTTGACGAGGGCACGTGTCTGATAAACAGGACGTGCGCACGGTAACGCGCGCGTGCGAGTCCCCTATTCGATCACCTTGCAGTGAGGTCTTTTAGAAAGCAGCAAGAGAAACGTGATCACTGCCCTCCTCTCTTTAGCCGAGCTGCAGACCTACATCGTACGTTACGACCGAAACGGTTTGGCCTTTCCGTTTACTGAACAGGACACCACCGCCTCTCTCGCCGGTCCGGCTTGTATACAGTACGCCAGCGTTACAGAAAACATCTCTGGAATGCTCCATTTGCTTAATAAAGTAGAAGCGTTACTGTAAGCGAAGTTGCTTCGAAGTCCTGCTTTTGGAATAGTTATGTGTTCATCGTTTCGCTAAAGAATTGCAAGCGAAAAGTGTCACGTACTGTCCCTTTTAAGCATTATAGGCATTCTTTTAAGACGTATCGAACGCGAAAGCTATCTTTTTCTCTTCAGTCGGTTGTAACGCTTATACTTTCATGAACACGATTGAAAATAACAGTTATTGAGGCTTTACTTCTCAAAACCCTCGACATCATTATTAAATATACCGTAGTGAAGGGCTCCGGAAATGTTGCCCACCTGGAGTTCTTTAACAACCTCAGCACATGAGCCTCTAGCATTTTGCCACCACCAAAATGAGGTCCCCGCAGCCGTTATTCGAGCCCAAGACCTTTGGGTCAGCATTCAAGCACCACAACCAACTCGCTAGACAAGCGCGGTGGGCCTGAGAGAACCAGATGAAGACTAGTATCTGGGGTGCTCAGCTTCTGCATCTGCAGCCGATGCTCGCCATCCACTTTGGACGTGTACCCATTCCAATAAGTAGTGTTGCACATTGAGCAGCCGTTTGTAAAGACAACTCGCAGTTAAAGGTTGCCACAGCAATGTTTCCCACCGACCAGTGAGCTCAGGTACTCGTCATAATTTCGTGTCTGGGTGATGACATATGGGCGCCGTAGATGAACTCAAACTTTTTGCCTTCCCTTAGGGCAATGATACGGTCAAGACTACTGACAAGCCGCGTTGAATCCTTTCTCGACAAAGAAATCGAGGTGTATTTGTGTGCTTCACGGGCTGCTTTGTCGGTCTTTTCATCACGAATAAGGATGCACTGCCTCCTGTCAACCATGGCTTGCCCATTGTCAACTGCTTAATGGTCACTTAGCCAAGTTTCTTAGAGAAACCATGAGACAATGTTCAAGTGATCCACGGCGCAAGGCTGATAGGAGAGATTGCAGAGCTGGCCTTCGAAATAACGAACTTCTTTTTTTCAGAAAACTCAAGGGCATACTCAGGTCCGACCAACGCTGCTACGGTCAGATGTTCCAATGCGCGGAGCGTCTGCAATGCGCGGATTTACTATTTCTGTCTGCCACTGCAGCTGTCAAGCTCGTCAACGTGCGGGAAGCGACCTGCGGTCGGGAGGAGGAAAACTGTGCGTTTGCGCGCGTGTGTTGCGAGTTTTCCGAGCGAGAGCGCGTAGTCTATACACATGCACATCGCCGAGGAGGAGAAGGGGAAGGGTGCGAGATGTCAACGCTCGAGCACTGGCCCCCCGCCGAGCAACTCTCCTGCACTTTGCTGCGTCGGTGCAACCGGCACCAACTGGATCCAAGCGGTTCTTTCTGCCAGGGGCAGCGAGCATAGCTCAGCTCCCCTTGCAGAGCTCTGCAATGAGGTGTCTGTCTGGGCAGAGTGATCTGGAGGGTCAGTAGGTACGTTGCTATGGGGCGTTGTGCGAAACCCAGGACTTTTCGAAACCAGGGCGAAAAACAGTTAAGGGAAAATCTAAAAATTGGACGGAAACTTTCACTTTCCTACTTCAACATTCATCGTATAAAACAACAGCTTCCGTCAGCCGCGGTGGAGCAGTGGTTACGCTGCTTGGCTGCTGACCCGAAGGTCACGGGTTCGATCCCGGCCGTGGCGGTCGCATTTCGGTGGAGGCGAAATGGTAGAGGCCCGTGTACTGTGCGGTGTCAGTGCACGTTAAAGAACACCAGATGGTCGAAATTTCCGCAGCCCTCCACTGCGGCGTCTCTCATATTCATATCTTGGTTTTGGGACGTAAAACCCTAGATATTATTATTATTATTATTGTTGTTATTATTATTATTATTACAACTTCCACATCACTAAGAACTGAAAGGAAGACGGCAAACAAAACTCAGTCAAATGTTGGCACCCATCCCGCTGATACACATACTGATGGTACACGTTTGCTCCTTCTGTTGCACGATAACCTGAATAATGTGCTGCAGGAAACTGTCGTTTCTGCCTACTGCGTTGCAGTCATGCATGTACGAGGTTCCTCGTTCGGAAGAATGCACGGTCTCTTTTCGGAGCTTAGTCTCCAGTGGCATTAGTTGTTCGACGACCTCTTATCTGGTCCCTGAGTCCCTTGTATGAAAATTCTGTGGCTGATTCGGCGGGAAGTGCGAGAGGGAATGCAGATTTAAGCACTCGTGCTCATTCATTCCTGAGCATAGAACGCCTTATGAATCCGCGATTCAGGGGTAAATCCGAATCGTAGAAGATACGAAGTCCTTCGTTTAGTTCAGCAACATGACCCTCCTGGGTTTATGCCTCGCTCTTCCTCTGCTTGCGTGCGGAGTTCGAGGAGCACAGGCTTGTAGCCAAGGAGGGCGGGGGGTGCCCTAGGGGCCCTCCCCCCTCCCCCCGAAACTCTGATGGAATGGCGTGTGTTTTGCCGCAAATAACTAAGAAAAATGTGTTTTTCTAAAATAGTCAAGATCTTTAGCAAATGCCTTCCCCACCATCTCCCCGCCCGAAAACATTTCTGGTTACGGGCCTGCAGGAGCATGAAACATGAGGCTATACGGCGTGTATTAGGCTACTCCGCCGGGCAGTGAGAGTGCGCTTGGATTTCGACTTCATTAATTTATAGACTTGTAACACCGTCAGCTGCGATGCCACCAGCATTTCTTCCACTCTAACACAAAACAGAGAGACAGGTTACTTTTGCGAGGGCCTTCAAGTGCTGCATGTCGATCCAGGATTGTCCCTTTACTGTTCGTCTATACAAACATTGAATAGAATCAGGGGTCGCAAACGCGTGGCCCGTGGGCTGCATGCGGCCCGCGAACCTTTAGCTTGCGGCCGGCACATGGCTACGTTCGTCCAATATTTTTTTTATTTTCATAATAAGTACGTTCGTGAGCTGCTGAGGCATGACTGGTCTAAAAGCATTGTTTTCGTGAGGCGCCCCATGTGGTCACCATGTGTTGAAGCGTAAGCGTGAAACAAAAAGGGTATTTCGGAATCGGCGTCCAGATGTTACTCATTTTGAAGATCGGTACTGACATGTTGTTGGATGGAATCCTGGCCGCCCCAAATCTTCTTCTGAAATGACCCGTATATGAGATATGGGAAGGGGTGTCTTTTTCAATGGTAGTGTTTAGGTGACAATGTGTACGAACTAACCCCCTGCCCCTTCCTTCTTCCCCGCTCTTACATTGCTCCCTGACCCGGCCCTTGTGGGACTAAATTCTGCGCCTGCGGCCCGCTGCCTGAGATGAGTTTGAGACCCCTGGAATAGAGAATGAGTTCGAGCTCGAAGAGTATGGGCAAAGCACAGACCGCAGCCGTAGAAGTTTGTAATGCAAGGACCAGATGCATATCGAAGACGTGCGAAAGACATATCGTTGTTTAAAGAAGCGTCACAACGAATTATATGACGGACACTCAAGAAAGAAAGAGGAGACCCATCTTTCCCGTTTAAGCACCGGTCGTACTTCGACAATTTTTGTTTTTTCTGCAGCGCATAACTCTTGAGAGCTCGGCTATGAATGGGTGAAATGGCGGCAAGAAACTGAAGCCTCACTCAACTATCCACGCTGGGTATACAGCCATTGCCACCGTATACGACTTTTGTGCGTATATAGGCGATAACTAGCGGGAAACAGTATTATGGCATAGGTTTCAGTTCTTCGATGAGAGAAGGAAGGAGTTTGCGGGGCATCGAAAGTGAAGCATGCTGCTTGGTTGAACCACATCGAGAATTAATCGAAGACGGCCTTCTAATTTTATTTCAGGGATCATTACGTGAATTGCACATTACAAATATCGTAACATCTTAAAGGAGTACTGACACGCTCTCCACACCCCGCAGCCAGATAACACGTATGATGATGATGATGATGAAAACTTCACTTTGTGTCCAGAGAAGACGCAGGGGGAGACCCGGCGCCACCCAGCTAGTACCACGTAGGGACCGCCAAGCCCGTCTAGACAACACGTATAAAACATTTTTTTTAAACTTTGATTTTGAAGTTTTCTGGTCGCCCCGCAGCTGCAAGCCAGCCCCACCGCGATGGACATTATCACGACAAGTCAACACAGTTTGCGAAATTTGCGCCCTACACGCAGCCTAAATCGCAGAAATCGCTGTCAGAGTCTCTGGTCGACAATTCAGTCGTCGCCGTTTACGTGAACCACGTGCGACTGACAGAAAGCTGACAGTAGTTGCTAGTATGTCGCGAGTTGCAGTCTTCCCGGGACGTCAGACTTGTGTTGACACGTCACTGCGAAGCCACCCCTCTCGACACCGAAACCGAAATCCCTGTCTTATGTTACCGGTATTAAAAACTATATTCAATGCATTCCCAAGAGCTACGACACTCTTTTTAGGGTTCTTAACACCCTGTGTTTTTATTTAGAGCAACAACCCGCAAATATTTAAAGGTTCGTGTCAGCACTCCTTTAAGGCCCAATAGGCTTTGCTGTGACTCCCCGTAAATTGTGTGGCACTCGTGTCATTGTGAGTGGTATTTTACTGGTAGAATAAAAGGCAACCGAGAATTTCTTGCTTTTTTTGCGCACAAACAGCAACAGCGCGTAGAATATTTGTCTGCAAGTGCACCTTCCTATAGCATTGCGAATTGAAATGGCAGCCCTGCACACTGATATCAAATACATCAAGGCACAAACAATGAGTCGGTAAGGCTGTCATGAGCCTATAGACCATTTTCATAAACAGCAAGTGCGCTTCCCTGTGCTGCATATTCGCCCTACTAATGGCGGCACCTGTCGTCCTTCAAATGGAGAGGAGGTCCTAGTGGAACGCGTCACGGCTTTTCTATCATGCGTGTTTATATCAAGGGAGCCCAGTGAACGTTTTCCGCGCCATAGGGCAAGCAAACTGCGCTCGAACACGCTGTTTGCAGTAAGTGACCAGCCGCCATTGTTAGGGAAAACTGCACTGCAAGAAAGCTTGCTTTACAATTATGAAAAGGGTCTATAGTGGAAAGTTATTTGAGGAAGTTATGCTCGTCTCCCGTTATGGTTTCACAGCCGAACAAGGAAAGCGCAGTTTCCAGGCCTTTCCTTTTTATTTGCTGCTCTGTCCTCGCCATGCTTTACCGGCATTCGCATGTCGCACTATCTATAACAATAACACGCGTGCATTCCCGTTCATTCGTCAACAGCATTCCTCTTCGATGGTCGACTATTTCCTCCTGCCCATATATGCACATCAGACGCTGTGAAATTCCAACGCGAATGTTTTCCGACCTCAACGCCCTTAGTCATGTTTCCTAAAACTGAGACCACCTGCATGGAAGCAAAAAGCGGGCCTTCTGTGCGGCTTGTTGCCATCCCGCATTATGAAGGACATTCAAGTGTTTCTACGCGTGCGCGTATATCTATACCACACAGAGTGAAACTTCACTCGAACGAACTTCAAGGGACCCCAGGAATAAGTTCGTTATAGTGAAACTTCGCTGAACTGAAATAGCCGTGTTGCAACTTATTATCAAGAGCTAAAGAAATCATCAGTTCTTGAAATTAAATTTGGTCCCTTTAATTTGCAATACTGCTTATTTGAATGTGAATTCCTGCTTAATTTAGCATGTTTTGAAAAATGCAATGTAATATTTTGTCGCATTTGTGAACTTAGGACTGGAGTGGTGATGAACTGAGTCCCTGTGTCGAAGTTCTCATAAACCTTCCCCGGCGCAACGCTCTGCTTTAAAAGGGGAAGGACTTCATCTTTTTCATGCACATCAGTGCTTCTTTAGCTAGAGGGGGCGTTGAACCACCTGGTACCCTTTTCCAGCTGGCTGCCAATGGTTCCTGCCCTTTAATGAAAGCCCAACTTCGAATGGATAGCGCATAAGACACGGATACAAAAGATAGAGACGCAGACAGCACAAGCGCTTGTGCGGTCTACGTCCCTATCCTTTGTATCTGTGTCTTATGCGCTACCAGGCCTTAAAGTCAGGGGGGGCCCAGGGGGGCCCGGCCCCCCCTTTCATTTTTTAAGGAGGTGCTCCCCCCCCCCCCTGGCAGGCCCGCTGTACTACTGCTGCACCCATTTGACAAGCGCTGGTGTTGATTATTTTGGAAGTAGTGATGTGTACGGAGAAATTATAGCTGTAATATATTTGTATAGCCTTCCTAAGCATTTGTTCAGTGCTAGAGACAGTTGGCTTCTGTACAGTGTGTGTGTCTGTATATATATATATATATATATATATATATGTGTGTGTGTGTGTGTGTGTGTGTGTGTGTGTGTGTGTCGCCGTCCTACGAAGGGCCCCCCCCCTCCAATGATGGGAGACTAAGCCCTGCTACCTACTCGAAGTTATGCATCTTTACCAACCTGCCCAACTTTCCGCCCTTATCATTGAAAGCACACCTGTCGCAAACCTTAATAATAATAATAATAATTGTTGAGGTTCTGCTACCAAGACCACGATATAATTATGAGGGACGCCGTAGTGGAAGGCTCCGGAAATTTTGACAATCTTGCGTTTTTTTAATGTGCGCCTAAATCTAACTACAGGGGCCTCTAGCACTTCGCCTTCATCCAAATGGGGGCCGCTGTGGCCGGGATTCGATCCCGCGACCTGCGGCTTAGCATTCGAGCGTCATAACCACTAGAACACCACGGCGGGTCTGTCACACACCTTGCGGATTATTGATACTTGACGTGGATGCAATGTGCCAGCCTGTACAGCCATCATCAAAAGTTTAGGGACCACGATAAAAAAGCCGAATATTCCCGCTGTTTCAGCAGGCAACCTCGTATTTAGATTTCTAGCCTGTTCTAAAAACACGTACTCTGCAGTTCGGCCAAATGCAGTCACAAATCGGCAAGATATTCAAAGTTCTCTTAGACCGTGTGGTCTCGCAACTAAACTCTAGACTCAAGACTAGGCAAGCAGAAAGAAGGAAAAAGGAAGACAGGTTAGAGCATGGACTACTGACTATTTATTTTCAGGTCAAGAAGCCAATAGAGGCATGCATATCCCAGCGCCACCACAACACGCGCAAAACCAAACATTTTTTTTAAATATCGGTATCGCAGATAACCACCATGGAACCATAAAACATGCATCACATTTATAACAAACGCCACAATGTGGTCAATGTTTTATGGTTCCATGATGGTTATCTGCGATACCGATATCAAAAACCGGCAGATCCCACGCACTGTGGGAATCGATATGCGAAGCAGCCAGCAAGGAGCAAATCATGATGTACATAACATGCATGTCATTATTTACATGTTAGGACCTGTCATTTGTGTTCGTCATACAGTCACGTCACGCAATACAAATTTTGGTGTATATCAAGCTAGCGAACTCGACGCAAGCGCACCATGAGCGTGGCATGTAAATGGCATTGTATATGACATGCATGCCATGATTTTCACGTTACAACCTGCCACTTATGTTCGCTTAATTTTTTACCTCGAATCGCAACGAGACGCGAGACCAATCTGCCTCCGTTTCACATGCGTTCGTATTCTCGCGCTCTGCGCATCGTGCAGACGCCATCCACGTTCCAGCGTTTAAGTTGACGGACACCCTGTCAATTCCAAAGTGTTTTCCTCGAACGCGTGCGCCCACTGAGACGGGGTCGGTCAGAATGGAACGGGATGCGCGCGTCTCCCTCCTTGCATGATTAGAGACGCTGGTCACAGCGACGCTACGCAAGCAAAGCGCGAGCGCTGTAAAGTCCAACGCGACCAGCGTCCGTTTGCGCGCCCCGGCGCCCAGCTGGCACTTTGCCAGGGCATGGCTGGAGGGACGGACGGACGGGCGGACGTCGGACGTGAACATGAGACATTAAAGGCTTTCACCTTAAAATTTGTATGTCAAGCTGGCGAAACGGCCACAAGGGTGTCATGAGCGTGGCATGCAAGTCATGTTGCACATGACATGTCATGATTTGCATATTGCCACTTGTCGTTTATCCTCGTCATACAATCACGTCACTGAACAGCAAATTTGGTGTATATCAAGCTAGCGAAACGGCCACGGGAGTACCATGAGTGTGGCATGCAAGTCATGTTGCACATGACATATCATGGTTTCCATATTACCACTTGTCATTTATGCTCGTCATACAGTCATGTCCCTCAATACGAAGTTTGTTGTATATCATGCTAGCGAAACGGCCACGAGTGTGTCATGAACGTGGCATGCAAGTCATGTTGCACATGACATGTCATGACTTCCGTATTACCACTTGGCATTTATGTTCGTCATACAGTAACGTCACGCCATACCAAATTTGGTGTATATCAAGCTAGCGAAACGGCCGTCAGCGCGCCATGAGCGTGGCCTGTAAATCATGTTGTATATGACATGCAGGTCATGATTTTCATATTACCACCTGTCATTTTATGCTCGTCGTACAGTCACGTCCCTCAATACCAAACTTGGTGTATTTCGAGCTAGCGAAACGGCCACGTGAGTGTCATGAGCGTGGCATGCAAGTCATGTTGCACATGACATGTCATGATTTTCATATTACCACTTGGCATTTATGTTCGTCATACAGTCACGTCACGAAATACCAAATTTGGTGTATATCAAGCAAGCGAAACGGCCGTCAGCGCGCCATGAGCGTGGCATGTAAATCATGTTGTATATGACATGCAGGTCATGATTTTCATATTACCACCTGTCATTTTATGCTCGTCGTACAGTCACGTCCCTCAATACCAAACTTGGTGTATTTCAAGCTAGCGAAACGGCCACGTGAGTGTCATGAGCGTGGCATGCAAGTCATGTTGCACATGACATGTCATGATTTTCATATTACCACTTGGCATTTATGTTCGTCATACAGTCACGTCACGAAATACCAAATTTGGTGTATATCAAGCAAGCGAAACGGCCGTCAGCGCGCCATGAGCGTGGCATGTAAATCATGTTGTACATGACATGCACGTCATTATCTGCATATTACCACCTTTCATTTATGTTCGTCATAGAGTCACGTCACTCAATCTCAAATTTGGTGTATATCAAGCTAACGAAACGGCCGCGGGCCGGCCATGAGCGTGGCATGTAAATCATACTTTTCATGACAAGTTAGTCATGATTTTCATGATATGACCAGCCATTTATGTTCGTCATACAGTCATGTTATGGCATACCAAATTTGGTATAAATCCCATTAACGATACGGCCAGGAGAGCACAAAGTCGTAGGCGGCTAGATAGATAGATAGATACGCTCAAAGTCGCCGAAGTTCGCTAAGAAATGCTTCGCATTTAAAAACTGGATTTGTGCTTATTGTGATGGCGCTGTGACTGTCACTGGCGACACATATCGTATCCGAGAGTGGGCTGGTGGTGCATTCCCACACGACTCGAGTCTCGAGACACCTTGATTCATCCCAGAAACGGGCACTAGGCGGTGGATAGCACCCCACAAAGGGAAGTGCTCCGATGAACAGCGGGGCGACTTCAGTGCTGATGCCGCCTTCACAATGGGCCGCTGACTTGTTTGGGATGCTACGGTGCCGACCGGGCTCGTGTTTTGATCAAAGCTATTAAGGGGGGTATGGTAAGGTTAACCCCCCAAAAAATCGAATTTGCAATTTTGACAGCGAGAAATCCACTGCACTCTGAGGAACAAACCTGTGGAAGCCTGACGTCGAGCGGCCGCTCCAAGCGGTTTCAAATGCCGCGCCAAAGTGCGCCGCGCGCCCTGGCATAAGCAGTATGCGCACACAAAACTTCGTTTTTCTCCAACTGGCTTTTTAAAAATTTCTCAACTTCAATGTACCTTTTCTCAAAAAGTATTGAATCGATTCCGATGATACCTAGCATGCATGTGCTACAAGTTGGAAATAATCTGAACTAAAACTGCCGATTTTCTAAAAAATGAAGCGGTAAAAAAATTACACAGCAATACGCACCCTCTGTGGCTTTGTGCGTGCAGTAATTTTATTTTTTTTTTACAAAAACTGCATAAAGGATGTCTTATTTTTTTTAGTTCAGATATAACCTACGGGTCTCAAGAATAACACCGCTTAATATCGTTACATTCCTTTTGGATGGTTGCAGAGAAAAGGTACAGTCGCGCGCGATATGAAGGCTATCGCGCGAGCGTACCGGTCAACGCTTCCGCGATAACCTTCATATCGCGCGCGACTGTACATAGTATGAACGACTTTAAAATTTGGGAGTGGGCCACAGGAAGGATAGGCAACCCAAACATGAAAAAAGGGTGTCACGTGATACCCAGTGGCATTCTTTGTGAGCACATGAACTTTTATGTGAATAGTTGCAGCTGTTTCTAAAATATTACATTAAAACTGACATATACCATTTGCCCTACCATACCCCCCTTAACACCGTAAGCCCTTACCTGCCCTTCTGGGGAGAGGTGGAGGGACTCGCCCGATCTCCCTTTTTGCCAGCCTGACCCCACGTGAGAGTCATTGGCCGCTGGAACCTTGCTGCATCAACGAGTGCAACGACCTATCTGCGACAGTGTTGTGCTGCTGGCTGGTGTCTTGTGTGCGATTGGTTACCGTCAAGAAGGAGGAGCCAGCCTGGGGAGCTATACTCGCGGTGTCTACTTAGTGGACATGTCCACTTCGGCGGAGCGCGTTCAGTTACTCGAAAAAGCGGCAAGCCATGACGTCATGGCGCTCTTGACCACGTCGACGCACCGAGCCCCCCAGCCCATTCACAGCGTAAAGAGAAAGAAAGTGGACGAAATGTACAGTAACAGGAGTCTTAAACAAACTTGAGAAGTCCGAACTTGCGTATGGACGTGTTGATATGTTTGAAGAACGATGCTGAAAATGCGTATCGACCTTCCAGGTGCGTGAGGCGGGCGGCCGCGTTAAACCTAATTCAAGGGCTAACGTGTTCAGAGTTCATGCACGGCCTCTGAGTTGTGCGTCCAAAAGCTGATCTCTGGGGGGAGCATTCGTTGCGGCAAAACGCATTCCGTCTTTCTCATTTGTGTCGAGAGTTGTGAAAGCTGCGTGGCGTCAAAATGACGTTACGGAAGACCGGAAACAGGCGGCGCGCTGCTCGCCCAGCTCCAGCCAATCAGTGGAGGCCGAAGTGGACAGTCCACTAGGTGGACCCCAAGAGAATCGCGCCCCCTGAGGTGTTATAACGATGGTGCTGAGTCAAGACGCTCTGGGTTGAGACAAGACGCTCTGGGCCCTGAGATAATGGCTCATCCAGTTGCTCGTCACTGAACTCTTACCTTTTCACTACGTAAATAAGTTTGTAAAAAGTGCCATTAAACTTGTTTGTTAACGTTGTCCCAACTTACGAGCATCAGTTCCTCAACCCGAAGACTCAGTGACGCCACCAAACGGAGTGCCGGTCAAACGCAACCCTGACGCTACGACAACTGTTGGCCGCGGTGGGATAGAACCCCGGGCCACAACAGCATGCCTATGTATTGGCTTCTTGATCTCAAAATTAACAGTCGTTAGTCTGCGCTCTATCTTGTCTCCCCTTTTTCCTTCTTTCTGCTTGCACAGCGAGCCTCAGTAGACTTCAATATGAACCAACTAATCTGCAAAGAAGCATTGCGGCAACAAGTCCTTTGACGGCCGGTTGTTACGTGCTGCTTCTTGGTGCATTCCTGTCCGACGCCCAACACCAAGCAAGCCATTAGAAGGCAAACAAATGTAAAGCGACAATGGAGTCATGTGACCTCGCGGGGCCCTGACAATGCCATATAGCGGTACACACTGTCACGAAACGGAAGAGCAGGTATCTGCATGACTAAATACATCGCGTACACAGTCAGGGAAGAAGATACCGCGCACTCGATCGTCTCATTGTTCGCGGCCAGTTCCAGATTGTCACGTGACCACGCAGTCGGCGAACACGTGAAGCCACGAAACGTCAGCACCACAATGCAAAGGCGCTGTTGACCTTGTTTTTAAACCCTGCATGGTAAGCGGTAGAGCGCTAGCGAACGAACAGCTGCGGCACACTGGCAACGAGCACCGCGCAGCTGGCTGATGGATGGACAGTGTGAGACGGCTCTCGGGCATGGCTTCCCACGGCTGATGCGCGAAATCCGACGCGGCGTGGGTTTACGTGCCTGCGGGTTCAATAGGGAACAGCGTGGGACAGGGAACCAGCAAATGTTATGGACATCTTAGTCGAAATCAAGACGAAGAAATGGGCATGGTTAGGGTGTCTAACGCGAAGGCAATATAGCCGCTTGTCATGAAGAGTAACAGCAGGGTTGCCGTTGGTGGCTACTTTGCGCCAAATTGGCTACTTTTGGACCCCGCTGGCGACGAAAATTTCCAGTTGGCGCCATGGCTCTTTTTTAAACTTGTGGTTTTACTTATTCAGAATGGTTTTATTTATTCATCAATAGTGAAGACTCTGTTGATAATACTACTTCTGTTCTATTTGGCTAGAATTTTGGCGATAATATCAAATGACATGGCTACGTTGGCTACTTTTGGCGTGAGTTCTGGCGCCTTTTCGTGTCCACCCAACGGCAACCCTGACTAACAGATTGGATTCTAAAAGAAGGCAAGCGCGCGGGGCGGAGGCGGAAAGTTAGGTGGGCAGATGAGATTCAGAAGTTTGTTAGGATAACGTGGCCGTTGCACAGGACCAGGGTTGATTGGCGAAACATGGGAGAAGCTCTTGCCTTGCCATGGGTGTAGTCGGGCTGAGGATGATGATTTTGTATTAAATATGGGAAGGCTACGCGGACGAATCGCATTGTTTGTTTCCCTAGCGTTGCATGAGTTACTGATGATGGTTTATAGCAAATCAGTGCTGCGCAATCCTGGAAGGTAGAAGAAAGCTCGTGGAAGGAACAGAATTTTTCATGGGTGGGTGACGATGTTTCCCTTTCATGATGACGATTTACCGCGCATTATACATTCTCCTCGCACTACACTTTGGTTGTTTCTTACTCTGCATGCGCCCCAACTTGTCAACAATAACTTCCTGGGTTTTACTTGCCGAAACCACCATATGGGTATGAGGCACGACGTGGAGCACTCGTGAAATTTTAGGCAATGTGGTGTTCTTTAAAGTGCACTGGCATCGCACGTTACACGGGCTTCAAGCATTTCGCCTCAATCGAAATGCGACTGCCGCGGTCGGGATCGAACTCGCGGCCTTCCGGTCAGCAGCCGATTACCGCAACCGCTTTACCACAGAGGCAGACACACACCAACCTATTGGTTGCGTCCTTTAGCTTTGTTCTACTGGAACAAGAAGCACTCCTCTCGTGTATGCGTCTACCGAAGTTTGCCTTGATCCGCCAGGAATGACCACTCTCGACCCCATAAATGAGATTTAAAGCACTTACAGCTCATAAAGAGAAAGAGAGGGGAAGGTTTGTTTGCAGACAGGTAGAGAGGTCATTTTCAGTTGCACGTTCATCTGGCCTGCCACTCTGTGCTGGGGAAGGAGGGTGGGGAGGAAAACTCACTGAACAGTGGAGAGAGGTGTACGAAAGAGACCAAACCGACACTGTGCATGTCCGTTACTATAACGACGCACGTGCGTGGAGGAAGCGGAGGAAATCGACGTTGGCTCAGCTTCAAGGTCAAACGCATGCACAGATTCATTTTATGGGTCGCTAACAGGAGGACTAGAGGTGTCGCTCTAAAAGAACGGTGAATTGAATGACGGTAATAACACGAGGATGTGCGTATATACACGTCTATAACGACGTGACAAGCCTATAAAACCATAGGTCAAGCCCAGTGGCTTGTATACAAAGACAGTATCCTGCTAGCAGACAGCTCCTGCTAGCAGCTCCTGCTAGCACAGCTCCTGCTAGCACAGCTGCGCTGTTGGTTGAAAAAAATACTAGGAGTGGATTCAACGTGTCAGGTATCCTTGTGTAGCAGCCTTAGGGCCAATTCATCCTCAAGGCACGCTGTCGCCCGCACAGGGTGGATGGCGAGTGTGAGAGCAGCCAGTGTGAGAGGGGTGGAAAGACATCCGCGATGTGCGGTGCAGTAATGCGGCTTGAGGATAAACAGGCCCTTAGCGGCCATGGTATTAAGTCCTCGAAGAGTCCTCCACATCTGCTACCGTCAAACCTTGAACCATATTCGTGACGTTAGGTATCAGCATACTTCTCATTCTCTTGACTGCGTGTAACCGCAGTACAAAATAAGGACAACGTCAAGCACAGCTCAAACATTCTGACGGTTGCATATGAATGCAACTCATAGAGTTGCCTATATATTGCGATAACTAGATTTCCCAAACAGTGCGAACCAGCTTCACATGGATAACCTCAATGACTTATTTTTCTTCGTGTCTATTCCTTCTATATTTCAGTTGATTCAGTGAGAAAGCAATCTTCGAAGACAACTTCGTTTGCCCACGCTTTAAAGGGACACTAAAGTGAAACAATGAAATCGATTTATATTGATAACTTGTATTCTGACAAATCTAATGTTGTTAATTTCACCATAATATGTTTGTTCATTAATACAGGAGAAAATGAAGGGCAAAGTTTAATTTTTAAATTTTGCCCCGAAATCTCCATGCGTGACATCATGGATTACAAAGTCTGTTTTGCGCAATTCGGAGACATTGGCTCAATGAAATTTTCTGGAACTTGGTCTATGGCCCCCCTCAGAGGACAATGTACTTCATTTTTTACCGATCAGGAACGGCGTATGACCTAGTAGACGCCATCAAAATCTATGACGTCACTGTGTTAGGTGCGGGAATTTCAAGGTGACGACAGCCCGGGACCCCTAAAGTGAGCCGCACTTAAAAAGTATTGGGCCACACTCAGTACATATTGCGAACGAAGCATTACGTGGCCAAGGGCATACAGCTAAGAGCAACACGAAAGTCTGTGAACATTGAGACCAACTACCGCAGACCTCATCGACGGTTACAACGTGCCTATATTAACGTACTATAACCGTGCCATCTGCGGCAGGAAAAAGACTACGAGACGACGCTATAAGCACACCGCCACTCATGCTGCGCTCTGACAACGCGTGAAAGCGACACCATCTCGCTTCTTCTACTGGCATCCCACATCGCACTTTATACGTCAGGCGTCATCTTCACCGCTGGACGGGCCTACTGTTACTACAATGGTACATCGCTATGGCGCAATACTGTAAGTGAGGAAGGCCCACGAGGTATGCTCGCTTGTTCCGCATATGATGCCGGAAGAAATGCAGACAGACACTGAGCGCTGGCGAAGGACCTTGCCGACCGTTAGAAAATCTTATTCAAAGAGCGATCGGTATACCGAAACGACATTTCTGGCCTAATAGTAGAACGTAGATTTTTAATCTAGAAAACAAAGCAGCAAAAAAAGATTCACACGGACCTTATGCATTCGCCGAAGTTCTTTTCCTTCTTAATCGATTGTGTACCCCCCCCCCCCCCCGGCAAAAACTTTCTGCACCTTACGTGGTGTTGCATGGCCTCCGGGATCACGGACATTGCAAGCTTTCTGCACGTAATGGGGCTTTGCAGGGCCTCCGTGATCGGCCCAACTTTGACCAAACGACGACGTCATGTGATGACGTCATCGTGACTCGCCACGGTGGTCTAGTGGTTATGGTGCTCGACTGCTGACCCGAAGGTCGCGGGATCGAACCACGGCCGTGGTAGCCGCATTTTCGATGGCGAAAATGCTTCAGTTCTGGAGCCCTGCGCTACGGCGTCTCTCATAATCATGTCGTGGTTTTGGGACGTTAAACCCCAGCAGTTATTGTTATGACGTCATGATAATGAAATCAAGATTTATTGCACCATTCTTTTTGACGTTGACTGTCAATTTTCGCCTTTGACGAGGCATCTAAGGCTTTCGTCTTAATACCAGAAGCATCAAATCGCGTAAAGTTTATTCACCATGTTCTGCAGCGGCCTACAAACACAGCGAAGACGCCAAGAGAATGCCCTGCACTGATGTCATATGAAGCCACATGTTGTAGTACCAGCGCGGTGGGAAGCACGGTGGGAAGCTCGGTGGGAAGCTGCATGTTCGCGACTCAAACATATAACACACAAAGTACGCATAGAGGTGTGGTTACGAACGCCAGAAACGGGAAGCGGCGAAGAACTTCTTCCGTGCGCATTACAGACGAAAACACAAAAGAAAAAATGAACCCCGATATGTCGTAACTACGACCCCCGCCCATCCTCCAGTTTGCGGAAGCAGATCAAACAGACACGTGACATTCCGATGCGGATGTTTACCACGTCATCGCACCGCCTCTCGCATTCGGGCGGGGTTGTGCCGCACGTGACGGAAGCTCCCAGGAGCAAACGACCGAGCTTCTCTTTGTCGCGTGAACACACCGTGAGATCACCGGCGTCCTCGCGGAACACAGGGGGTGTGTAACCTTACGCTTTCTTCACCGTCACCGTAAACCACTATTTTACGGGCGGGTTTGAGCGCCGCCATATTGGGCTGTTAACCTTTGTGTTCTATATCTTTAACAACTAAACGATGAGTGTTACGGTGGACGCATACGCATGAAGACGGTTGGATTGGTGCATACCATGTTTCATGGCGTTATTATTTCACGTCGCGATATACAAAAAATCGGCTTAACAACCCAAGATGGCAGCGCCCAGATGTCTTACGGAAAATAGTCTATAGTTAAAGCGATGCCGCAGCCACGGTCACCATCACGAATCTGTCTGTCTGACTGACTGACTGGCGGCAGTCATCATGACGTCACCGACCTACCGACTGACTGACTGACTGACTGGCTGACTGGTTGGTTTATGGTGTTTAACAACCAGAGGCGACTCGGGCTGTGGGAGACGCCGCAGTAGAAGACTCCACATAATGTCGACTACTTGTTTTTTGTTTTTGTTTTTTTTTAAGTGCCCTAGAAACCGCGCGCTGCACGGGTCTCGAGTATGTCGCATACATCTAAATGCGACTACCGCGACAGCAATCGAATCCGAATCTTTCGGGTCAGCAGTCGAGCACCGTAACCATTGAACCACAGCAGCGGTCAATCGATTGAGTGACCGAGCATAAGTTTACCTAACATAAGGGCCAATTAACTCTCAGGATAACTAACGAAAGTTAATTGAATGAATTAGTTGAAAGAGTAGGCGGTTTTTTTTGTGAGCAGCTGGGATAGTTGCGGCACCTGTCGGAGCAGAACAAAACCACGTGCTTCTTTCTACGTGGCCCCTGTGATCCGCTTCGCCAGGGCGACGAAACACAATGTTACCCCAAGGAAGTCACAGGAATAACACTCCGAATGCCGACATGCGAGGGCCACCAGCAGACACCTAGCTCAAGGATTAGGACCGCCTACAATTATTAATGTCCACAGCTGGACAAGGGCATCTGCCAATGGTCTCTAATTCACTCTGTCCTGCTTAAACTGATTCAATTTTACGTCTGCAATTTTTTAAAAGAAATTTCATCACCCAACCTAACTTTCTGCCGTCTTGGGCACATGGACACTGAAGCATGGCCGGCATTACGAAAGCTGCAGTCAGAGCCTCAGCCAGAACCACAGACACACCGAAAGCCAGAGCACAATCCACAGCGACTCCAATGGTCGCAGCAGACATTGACCGAGTCGACGACAGCGCTGGTTCCCCACGACTTGCCTGAAAAAGACCTGGATGCATTCCTGCGATGCTTCAATCTCTTCTGGACACCATGCTTATGCTTTTGAATAAGCTAAATACTCCGACTGCCCGAACTGCCCTGCAACTGCTGGAGGTTCTTAATCGAGTGTTTTCAGCGATTCAATAATCTCCACGGCTCGCCCAAGGCCCTCTCAAAGGACGTGATTTCCCGAGAATGTCAGAACGCTGAACTCATGTAGGTCAGAGAAGCTCCAGCCTCAGTGACTGACTGTACTCCTTTGTGCGTGCATTGCTCTCCTTCTCTCTCTCCCTCTTTCTCTTTTTAATCCGCATTCCCTTACCCCCGGTGCAGGGTAGCAAACCGGACGCTCGTCTGGTTAACCTCCCTGCCTTTCCTCTTCATCATTTCATTTGATAACATTAATGTGATATCGCAAAACATCGCGGCCCCCCATGCTGGTTCTCCAACACATTGGTTTCAGTGTTTTAAATGCAAGCCATCTATTCATAGGTGAAGTTCTTCATCATGAGTACACTTAGCGATTAGCATAGATACACATACTGCTGCACAAGCTCGAAGGGCGGGTTGCCAGTATTGATTTCTTGTTCTGCCTCCAAGATCAATAGTCGTGGTCTTAGGTCTGCATCTCGTTTATTACGTCACGTTCGAGATGTTCTCGCCTTTGTTGTGTGGTCTTCAATGCGCAGTCAGGCTGCAGTAAAACCTGCTCTTTAGGACTGCGGGGCGGTGGCCTTCTCCCCATCTGTTGGAACTGGTCCAACACCGGCGCCTGACACTGACGTTCTCACGATTCTTCGAAGCTCGCGACATCAGCGAGGGTTCTGTTGCGCAACGAAGCTCTTCCTTTATGAAACAGCCCAGACATTTTTCCCATTATCGATAGTCGCACTGAGGCACTGCTGTTGACTTAAGAAGACAGCTGGAACAAGCGCAGAAAACAAAACCATTCGAACGCAAGGCATTGTGGCTCAACAAAACGTCACTTCTTTGTAAGGAGCATCGTAACAGGAGTTGTATTGCGCAACTGGCCATGACGTAACCGCGAGGTTCTTTGCTATCTCATAGCTGGAAACTGGAAAGCCATTCCGATGGTAACAAAACGTTGCTGTGCATGAGGAGGGGGGGAGGACATTGTAGGTTGCAGGTGGATAAAGCCTGACGAGATATGAAGACAATCGCCCCACCCGACTTCCTCCTTTCAGGTTATGTTGAAAACATTATCTTCTTTTTTTTTAAGCGAAGCGCGGGCAGGCTACCAAAAAGGCGCGTGCAGCGCGACGCAACAATGCACATGTCGGTGGCCCATATGAGTCATGTACGATGCTGTGCCGGGGCCCCATTTATATGACCACACAACGCCTAAATGTGAGTGTAACTCATCACCATCCCATACGAAGTCTGTACCGTTTGAGAACGTCGATAGTAGTTCATCACCACTCAAACGCGAAGTCTGTAACGCTTAGGAGCTTCAAGAGTAGTCTCGACACCTCTTTCCTAATATTCACTGTCCACGCGGAAACACCATATAATTCACTTTGTCGTGTGGTGAGCCCAAACGTTGGAGTGCTTCAAAGAAACATTCTCTATCTTTATCAAGTTCACTGCACTTCAGCAAATAATGCTCAATATCTTCGCAGGTCTTACAAGTAATACAAAATGGCGTCGTGGAAGTCTGATCCAACAAAGCCATGCTGGTGTACACACTGACCCCGTGCGGATGCGATGTAGCAGAGAGGCCTCTACCGTGGTTAGCCCCTTTGTCACACAAGGCTGGTGAAGTGTCAGTTGACCCTAGTTTTCGTTGTTATAAGCCGTAATGACATATCTATATTAATCTGATTTTTTTTTGTTTCAGCAGTACCACATCAGCTTTCACGTAGAGTGATTACACGTACTAGGTAGCCTTGAGATCGAAGTAAGGCACTGAGTCGTATAGTTTCATTTTCCAACGTTAACGCTGTTTTAAATTCAATCAATGCAATATTAGCATTTCTTTCGCAAAGGCCAGTTGTCCGTCTCGTTGAGCGCGGTGGAACGTGCACTGGCATAGGACATGCCAAATTCTTTCTACACAAAATTTCCTACAGCGCTGAATATCACCACAACCTTTTCTTAGACAAGTTCTTTTTCAGCCGAAGAAATGTTCCTTTAATATGGTGCGGAAATGAAATTCCCAAGTTCGCTGCAGATGACCTCTCCCTGGCTCTTTGTTGCCCCCCTGTTTATCGAGTGTCTGCAAATTCTATGCGCACAAAGATTTCGTACCTAATAAACTGTTGTTGTTAGTGTGGTGCCAGCTTCTTTCCTGCTTTGTCTTTCACTGTTATACCCTCTTTCTCGTGGTATTTTTGCGCAACAAATTATGTCAAAAGGAAAGGTGTCAACACTTGGCGGAAGGGACAGTGTTAACATGCGATAACATGGACGACGCTCAGTACTTAACGTCCGCTGAAGCAGCTCTGCCCTTGCGGAGAGAAGACGATGAAAAGCTGGAAACATGCGTCCACGCTTAGCTCACCAAGGTCAGCGGGCGCTGCGGGGACTGACGCCAAGGTCGGCGCCTGTCACTGAATCGGCTTACACAAGACAAGCCAGCGAGGAAGCGACACCGAAGCTTCACGTGAGGCTGCATAGTATAGCCAGTATAGCGCCGGCACTCGGCTTTCGGTTACGCAACTACAGCCGGCGACAACCTAGCAATACAGAGGCGAGTGCGCAGCCGCCACAACTCGGACAGCCAATCGTGGTCGCTCCTTTCCCTGACCTCGCGACAGAACTTCTTTCAGCATTGGAAGGAAAACGGGACGTCTTAATTTATCAGGTTCTTCTTTGTGTTCGGCAAACTAGAAATACATTCATGTGGCTGAATTGAGGAGCATAGCGGTCTAGCCTCCACGTCACAGGCTAAGTCATCACAACAATCCT
>JALIZH010009832.1:0-87673 GCA_030522465.1 Rhipicephalus appendiculatus
ACATTAATTACTCTTCACTGAAAAGTGTGAACAAAGAGTTTTTCAGTTTTTTGGACTACCACGATCATGTGCGTCTCCAAATGTGAAAACTAGTTGCTTACATTGAAAATAGTTAATGCGGGACTGAAAGGGTTAAAGGCAGCAGAAAACAATTTCGACACAACATTATTTGAGGTACTATAACCATTAGACCACCATGGTGGGTCTCTGTGGAAAATATCAACCGCACCTAGGTTGGCAAACATTTTATTTGGGCCGTGTTTGCCATTTTTTCACTTTTTTTTTTGTGGACAGCATAAGAAAAGCGTGGATGTAATTCACAGTGATGCTTATTAAAGGCAGCAGAAAACAATTTCGACACAACATTATTTCAGGTACTATAACCATTAAACCACCATGGTGGGTCTCTGTGTAAAATAGCAACCGCATCTATGTTGGCAAAAATTTTATTTGGGCCGTGTTTGCCATTTTTTCACTTTTTTTTTTTTGTGGACAGCATAAGAAAAGCGTGGATGTAATTCACAGTGATGCTTATTAAAGGCAGCAGAAAACAATTTCGACACAACATTATTTGAGGTACTCTAACCATTAGACCACCATGGTGGGTCTCTGTGGAAAATGGCAACCGCACCTAGGTTGGCAAACATTTTATTTGGGCCGTGTTTGCCATTTTTTCACTTTTTTTTGTGGACAGCATAAGAAAAGCGTGGATGTAATTCACAGTGATGCTTATTAAAGGCAGCAGAAAACAATTTCGACACAACATTATTTCAGGTACTATAACCATTAGACCACCATGGTGGGTCTCTGTGGAAAATAGCAACCGCACCGAGGTTGGCAAACATTTTATTTGGGCCGTGTTTGCCATTTTTTCACTTTTTTTTGTGGACAGCATAAGAAAAGCGTGGATGTAATTCACAGTGATGCTTATTAAAGGCAGCAGAAAACAATTTTGACACAACATTATTTTAGGTACTATAACCATTAAACCACCATGGTGGGTCTCTGTGGAAAATGGCAACCGCACCTAGGTTGGCAAACATTTTATTTGGGCCGTGTTTGCCATTTTTTCACTTTTTTTTTGTGGACAGCATAAGAAAAGCATGGATGTAATTCACAGTGATGCTTATTAAAGGCAGCAGAAAACAATTTCGACACAACATTATTTGAGGTACTCTAACCATTAGACCACCATGGTGGGTCTCTGTGGAAAATGGCAACCGCACCTAGGTTGGCAAACATTTTATTTGGGCCGTGTTTGCCATTTTTTTCACTTTTTTTTTGTGGACAGCATAAGAAAAGCGTGGATGTAATTCACAGTGATGCTTATTAAAGGCAGCAGAAAACAATTTCGACACAACATTATTTGAGGTACTATAACCATTAGACCACCATGGTGGGTCTCTGTGGAAAATAGCAACCGCACCGAGGTTGGCAAACATTTTATTTGGGCCGTGTTTGCCATTTTTTCACTTTTTTTTTGTGGACAGCATAAGAAAAGCGTGGATGTAATTCACAGTGATGCTTATTAAAGGCAGCAGAAAACAATTTCGACACATTATTTCAGGTACTATAACCATTAGACCACCATGGTGGGTCTCTGTGGAAAATAGCAACCGCACCTAGGTTGGCAAACATTTTATTTGGGCCGTGTTTGCCATTTTCTCCCCCCCTTTTTTTTTTGTGGACAGCATAAGAAAAGCGTGGATGTAATTCACAGTGATGCTTATTAAAGGCAGCAGAAAACAATTTCGACACAACATTATTTTAGGTACTATAACCATTAAACCACCATGGTGGGTCTCTGTGAAAAATGGCAACCGCACCTAGGTTGGCAAACATTTTATTTGGGCCGTGTTTGCCATTTTTTCACTTTTTTTTGTGGACTGCATAAGAAAAGCGTGGATGTAATTCACAGTGATGCTTATTAAAGGCAGCAGAAAACAATTTCGACACAACATTATTTGAGGTTAAAGCAGCGCAAAGAACACGGACGAAGAAGTACACACAGCAAGTTGCGAGTAAGCGCTCGTTCCGTCTACTTCATTGTCCGTGTTTTTTGAGCTGCTTTAACCTCAATGGAACCTTACCAACAAGCCCAGTTGTCGACCTTGGTACAACATTTATTGTTCGCATTAAATGTCGCGATGAAATTGAAAAATTTTGCAGTAAGCGAATACGGAACGCGCCCGCTCCGCCACCTTCAAATATTTTTTTGGCACGCTGGGAGCATTTCTTGGAAATAAAATTTTCAGTTCCATGCACTGTAAATCTGCCCACACAGCATACAAAAACCCAGACAAAAATATGGCAACCAGACCAGCATGTTCAATCTCTCATGAAATCACCCATTAGATATGTTGAACTTGTGGCATCTTCGGAGGGGGGGTTTCAAAAGGGCAGTAAAAAAAGGGGTGCAACTACAGTCTCCCACAAATTGTGCCGGAGCAATGGTGGGCCTCATGTGTTGCTTTGCAATTCACTTTGTACACCTCACATGATCAAGCACAACCTGGGGTTCTTTTGAGTCGAGAAGCAAACAGTCCTTCATTGCAGACTGCCTTGCAGGTACCATAGCACTAGCTGCTTTCATAGCACATCATTTTCTGATTTAGCTCACACTTGGTCGGCCCTGCGCTATAGACTGACATACCATGAGAGTGGCACGTGCACTCTGAGCTGGAGTGACTAGCAATCACCTGAGACAACGTACTGACCACATGAATTCACCACGAGACAACAACGAGCATGGAGAAGAGCACGAGTATGAACGACATTCAAAAACAGGAGACGTGCTTATCTTTGTCAGTTTATCAACATGCTTGCATTTGCTACATGCTCAGCCCGCTGTAGATTTGCTTAATTAGGACATGCTATCCATTACGAGTACATTAACTTAACCAAGAAGATTTGGAAAAGGAAAGAAATTTCCTTTACTCATTTGTACGAATAAGTTACTAAGAAAATCCACTGCAGCTCCATGCTATAATTAGTGAATTACAATTCTTTTCCCCCTTTCATGAACAGAACATCTTCACCTTGCCACCTCCTGCCGAACTTTGTAATAGAATTTATGTCAGCAGCATGTGCATATGTGAGTGCGTCCAAATACGTAGGTACGTGCATTTCAATCCACGTATTTCGGGACATGCCATTAATGCAAATGTACCCATAATTTGCAATGCTCAAGATATGACCCTGCACATATTTACTCAAGCAAGACATCTTGCTGTAGAAAGTAAAAGATAAACACAATGGTGCCTTGGTTTACACCCTTTTGAACTCAGCCATATTGAAAATTTCATAGGTTGTGAAAACATGTCTGATATTTGTCCCTCTGCTGCACACTTCTTCCAACTTTAGAATTGGACTAGTACGGGTAAGGGTAGAAAAAAAAAGAAAAGAAAAACTGCCTAGACACCACAGCTTCACTCTAGTTTTCTCTTTCTTTTTCCCGCTTTTTTTCTTGGTTTATTTCAATTTATTTCTTTCTCTATTTCGTGATGCGATTGGCTGAAGTAATTTTGGAGCAGCTTTCCAGAACAGCCAAAAGCGCATTTTAGAGCAGGAAAAAGGTGTTTGCAGCAGACAAAATGTGCATTTTAGCAGGAAAAATGGGCATTTGGAGCTGCGGCCACTTTCCGAGTGCACGCTGAGCCCCGAACGAGCGCCCGCGTGAAGTGCACGTGGTACCACTGTTTGGCTTTTTTCTTTTTTTTTGTCCGGGAAATAGTTAAAAGTCATCGTAGAGTGAAGATATCATGCGTGCGACCTCAATTCCACTACCAGTGAAGGCGTTGTTCCCAAAAGGCGATGCAGGCTTTCGCCTTTGACACCAGCAGACGGACTTGCAAGCTTGGTAGGCTTGTGCAGGATAGTAGTCTCGACCGCAAACCCAAACTTCGTTTTACGCGTGCTGCCCTTCATTGAGCTCGCAAGTGCAACCCCTTTTGTATATGATCTCATGTTGTTCCTCCCAGGGCAGCATGCCAAATTGCAAATCCCCAGGCGAGGCCTAACAACCGCACAACAGCCTTCGGTAGCAGCCACGGATTTGCGGCTTGGTGCCGAGTGAACGAAAAGCTTTGCAGTGGTTACATTCTGTAAGGGGTGGATGGATGGAAACAACTTTCAGATTCTAAAAGCAACGACTCGCACCGTCAACGAAAATGAGGGCATGCATGTGCAACACTCTAGTGGTGGTGCGCGGTCGCCACTGCTTCAGACATTGTGCCTGGGAAATCGAAAGCATGCAAAAATTTGGTTGCTGTTCTGCTCTGGAAAGTTAGTTGGTGATTTCCTGCTACAGTGTTTTTGTTTCTGCAGTCGTTTTCTTGGCACAGCCATTTCGCAAATATTAACGTAATAACATTTGCAAATTTAAGGGAATTCACACCCCAGTTGCATGCCTCGATACTCGGAATGCCCGGGCTGCCTGATCATCACTTCTTGCACATGTGCAGTGTTTGAAAAATGGGGCTTTGCTTATAGTGCATACATTCGCTCCTCTGGCAACTTACATTATATGTGGTGTAATAGAAAGGTAGTCTGACCAGCACTGCACAAGCGTGCACGTTTTCTTTAATCTATGTGTACTCACAGCCATTGTAGCATGGTGTGTGCACATGCTACGGCGTCTCGACCTGGGGAAATTAGTTCCATCTTCGAAAATGTTTGGCAGGATAGTGAAAATGTAGCAGGAACGATTTTTCAGGGGTGGAACAAGGTACATGGGTTTGGGAGCAGTCCTGGTAGCAGGCAAAAGTGCCTTTTGTAGCAGGCTTGGAGCATCCAGAAAGACATTTTGGAGCAGGCTTGGAGCAGCCAGAAAGGCCTTTTTGAGCAAGTTTGGTGCAGTCAGAGAGAACATTCAGAGCGGATGTCGCCCAGTTTCACAGCCCATGTGAAGCAACATTTGTCTAACGCAGCATTTTTTTTAAACACTTACAATAGCCTTATTATTGTGCAAACAATAGGGACACTCTCGACGTGTTTTTGCCGCCTCCGTCATGTCCCGTATAAAGTCCAAATTGATAACATGCCCCCCGCTCATCATATGTTCTACTCGGGGGAAATGCGCGTGAGCGGTGGGACGAACGCGGATGAAGCAGCGATAACGAGCCGGTCCATCTCCGTCGCTCGGAGGGCGCATGCAATAACATCACCCCGCTCGGGAGGCTTGCCGTCGAAGCCAAGAGTAAACACCCCAGTGCCGCGCCCTCTCCCTATGGGGCCGTGCCCTCTCCCTATGGGGAGAGACGGCTACGTGCCGTCTCTCCCCATAGGGAGAGGGCACGGCGCCGCGTCAAAAAGCCACGCGCTGACACGCTGCAACACATACGTGTCGTCGGGCCTTTAGTTCTAAAGGCGCTGGCGCGCGTGTTAGCTCAGCAGCCATCAGAAGGCGGCTCGCATATACTTCAACGTGCTGCGCTCTCATCGCGGAAAGATGCTAAAAGTGTTGCTCTCCCTGACGTGGCCGTATCGTCTTACACCAGCGTTTTATAATTACGTGAGTTCGGATCCAAAAGAGTTAGAGAGTTAAAAGAGCCCATTTCTTTAACCTGAACCCGTGAGTGTGAACCGCCGAGTTGATAAGCGCCGTATAACAGAGCACAGCGGCGAAATGACCGAGAATACATGCGTGCTCGGAGCCTTGATGAGCAGTCCTGTGCACCTGTCTTTGCTAGGCTGTTACAGGAACCGGACACCACCCCACTTCTTTTGAGCACTGTTACCGCCATCCTTCCTTTCTTTTCTGAACGCTGCCATCAGTTTCACTGCAGGGGTGAAGCAATGAATGCGATAGCAATAAATTGAAATGCAATACGAAGTAATACTGGCAGCTCTCTTGGATCCGATATCGCGTAACTCTACAAAACGTTGGTGTAAGAGAATACTGCCGCGCCAGGGAGAGATGCCCTTTTCGCACAGTCTCTTGGCGCTGAGAGCACAGCACGAAGAAGGATTTACGAGCTATACGCGCCGACGCCTGCCGAGATAGTGCGCGCGCTATAGCGACCAACCCCTTACGATCAAAGTTCACAGCTGATGCTTGAGCGACCACTACCTTGACGAAACCAACTACAACCATTAACATGAAACCGAGAACACGATATTTCAGCCACGTTTTTGGCCACGGGGCTTGATGGCTGTTGCACCCTGCGGCTAAATTCGGGTGCTACGGCCTATACCTGCCAACCTAGCAGCATGAAGATTCGGAAGATCGCCTTTCCACGAAGTCACCTTGTCACCTTTCCGCGAAGTTACGAAGCACGAAAAATCGGCTGTGTACGAGTCCACAAACACTTGCAAGTACTTCTTCGCTTTTGACACCGCCATCGACCTTGCAACTGAACTCGGGGAAACACGCAACCCCATACCCTGTCATGAGTAAAGGGGCACGAGGCACGCGCCCAACGATGGAAACTTCCGATGGTGTGCGGGGCATGGAAAAGTACCTGATGGTATGCGCCCCTGCCACGCTCGCGCACGCGATTGGTCGGTGAAGAGCGCGTGGCTCGCGAACCGAGCCGTGGCGAAAGAACCCATGAGAAGGAATGGGCATTGTCTGTGGGACACCGTTCGAGGCAGGTCGAAGAAGCCAGCGTTTCACGGGTGAAGACAGCGGCGGGTGCCGGGTCCGGAGGTGCTGCACTACCGAGTCCGGGTCGACCTCGGCGATGACCGGGAGAGGCCACTGCGGACTTGAAGCATCCTCATCACAGCGGATTCCGGAGCACTCGCAACGCTCCACCTTCGCTCGCAGAACGGCTAGTGCCCACAGGACAGTCCCCGGAGAGTCACGTCGTCAAGTGGACGCAGTCGGAACGACGGACCGAGGTGGCAGCTAGGCCTAACCCGTCCGCTCACGCGTTGGCCACGACGACGACCGGGAAAGCAGCAAGAAGCGGATCGTTGAGTTGCTGCTGAGCAACGGCGACCGCAAGAAAGGAGAGGGCATCAACGGCGAGCGCGACTCAACACGGACGACGAGAGATCGACCGAGACGCTGCGTCGACCGTCGCACAAGTAAGAACGTTCCATTTCGGACGCGACTGAGAGACCAGTGTGGCCGGACTGCTGTGGCAGTTAAGAACTGAAGTTAACCAGAGTAGCGAAGACTTTAGCCTAAGAATTCGTTGCGCGAATTCGATTTATGAGTTTTGTTGTATGTAGCTCAGGTGTATCTATTTTTGTGTGTGTGAATCTTTGTGTGAGGTTTGGCGTTGTTTGGTTTCATAAAATGTGTTTGCGGTGCCCCCCTCCGACTCCCGTGTCTCTCTCAATCCCATCCACTGCAAGCGCTCCCGAGATAATTCGTGACATACCCCCAACAACCACGTAAAAAACACAACTGACGCTAGGCGGCGCAGGCCTAGCGTACCAAATGCGGGAGCGAAGACACAGCAGAAGAACTGACATTTGGGCAAGTTGGATTGCGTTAAACATGATGAGTGGTTTTCGGCGCAAAACGACGACGTGTCCCTCCTTTTCCTCTGTCTTCGTCGTTTTGCGCTGAAAACCACTCATCATGTTTAACGAAGACACAGACGCAAAAAGTTTAGGTACCTTTTCCCTCGTCTTCTTTTGGTACGGTGGCGAGCGTGTTGCGGCCGCCGGCCTTCGCCCAGATGCGCGGTACATACTTGGCGGTACTCTATGGTTACAATGAACTATAAGTGTAGTTGCGAATGCTCTGTCGCCGCACCGCAACTGCCACCACAGGAAAGAGGGACGTACGCACGTGCTTAAAAAGAACAAAAAAAAAGGGAAACGCCTCTGCTGTGGCGGCCACTTTTCGGGAGATTAGGTCAAAATTCGGGAGTCTCCCGGACAATTTGGGAAAGTTAGCAGGTATGTACGGCGCAGTACGGCACACAAAAACGAGTTTGACGCAACAGGGGTGGTTCGGCGCAGGATGGCGCAGCTGTTCCACCCCTGGATTTTTGAGCAGTTTGGCACAATTGGTGCAGCCATCACATCACTGCTATTTCTCTTCTATACTTTTTTTTTCACCTCTCTCTCCTTCTGCCTTTCTCGTTTTCTATGCTATGCTTTACTCACTCCCCTCCTCACCCTCACATCCATCCTCACCCTCCGCCCCTTTCCCACCCCCCTTGCTATAGGCACCGGGCGCGGGGACTGGTGGCGCCTCTTTCGGTGGCAACGGAGAACTAATGGCATGTGGGCGCCGGAACGGGTGCAGGCGCTTGCTGCGGGGGGCGCGGGCTGGATGTTGGTTTCACTTCATTGTGCTCTCGTCGCTTGTGTGGTGCGCTGACGAAATCTACGTGTGCACGAAGACTGAAGATTACAATATCTTAAGGGTCGGCGAAGGATCGAAAATAAATGGAAAACATAACAGGAACGGGGGCGTGCAAAACTACAACTGAGGAACAAGTGCAATCGGCGAAGCATCCAGTGAAGACGAAAAGGGAATAGGAGACGTAGGCTCTATTTTTTTTAATGTTAGGGGACAATGTTAACGTATAGACAGAATAACAAAGTATTAGGAAAAATTCGGCAGCTCCCACGTATTGTGGGAACCGATTTTATGCGAATCACCGAGTCTATGCTGCATTTTTTTTTTTAGCTTTAAATCAAGCGCAACGAGGTGGATCGACGTGTTTTTGTAGATGGAGTAGTGTGCACATAGTGTGCTTACTAAGCATGCCGACTACACTGACGTTTAAAGGCTAACTTATGGTCTGACGTAATGTTAGCGCTCATGTTAGAGAACAGACGTC
Organism: Rhipicephalus appendiculatus; assembly: GCA_030522465.1. NCBI lineage: Eukaryota > Metazoa > Arthropoda > Arachnida > Ixodida > Ixodidae > Rhipicephalus > Rhipicephalus appendiculatus. Next base: position 8,751 of record JALIZH010009832.1, read on the forward strand.
AGTGTTATTGAAACGAAGCGCACGCTACGGTGCGAATCACATTTCGTGCCGATGATGTGAATATCATACGCGTAGCGTTGGTCAGAGCATTGTTCCGGGTCGAGCAACGCTTGAATATAGCTTGCAGAGTCATAGGAGCACATATGTAATGTTTATCTGACGGTTATAAAAGCGGAGCCAACATTGACATCAAAGGGGTACATAGTAGCACAAACTTAGAAAATAAAGACACGAGAAAACAAGTACGAGGGAGCGCCCGACCTTTCTGCTCCCTCCTACTTCTTTTCTCGTGTCTATTTTCTAAGTTTGCGCTACTATGTAGCCCTACCCCTTTGATGCTAACCAACTCGCCCAACAAGAAGTCTTAATAAAACCAAGATTGGCGTTAAGCCGACGTAACGTCTGTTTCATATGAGTACATGAGTCGTTTATTATCTTGTCATGAAATTAGATAGTCAGCACTGCAACCACAATTGACGTTGGTTGCACCGACATTTTTCTTGCGCATAGGATCTTTACAAAAGTAATTTCAAGTCCTGGCTTGGCTCTGTGGTAGAATATTTGATATCCGCTCAGAGTACCTGGTTTCGACTCCTGCTGGGATCCGGATTTCTATTTTTTGCATACGTCGGGTTCACGTGGCTGATGCCGGATTTTTTGGACATGCACCCGCTTAAATTATCAATGTCTGTTCTCGCCGTTCCTGGGTAGATCCACTGTGAATCACCTGTGCCTCATACCAGCATCCCGCGGCCCGTGGTATACGCCCGGTATGTGCCGCACTTGACTGGAAAGATTTTCGCGCTACTCATACCACCATATCACAACCAGACAGCCATGTTCGTCTTATTTTCGTACCCACCTATGCCACTTTTGGTTAATGTCAACTTAAGGAGGCGACCACGAGAGCGCCCGAGCGCCCAGACGAAGGCGGCTAGATAGAGAGATAGAGGTATTTATAGATAGAGATAAGAAATGCTTTGTGTTTAAAATAGAAATATAGAATGGGTATACCTAGATCTAGCTCCACATCGTAGCTCATCGCATTGAACTTCGTCTGCGGGGTGCACTAGCAAAGCAATTTGCAGTCGTTGTCGCTTTTATATTCCGTGGCCAGCTTCGTGCAAGCGGTGACCCTTTACTAGAGCAAACGCATGAAAACGCGTACGCTGGCTGGTCAAGCCTTGAAAGCCGCAACGCAATGTAACTGGCATCGCCATTAGTGCACGTGCGCTGTCAGTACTCGCCTTCCCGCCAGGAGCCCAACAGTGAGGAGCAGCGAGTTTGGCAGCTAAAATACGAAGATGTTTATTTTACAACACTTTCACCAATCGGGCCGGTCTCATTTGCAGTCCCGAAAGGGAGGAGGCATCGTGCCTCTGGTCCGCCTCCAAATGAAAGCAAACGCATAAAAGCACAGCACCACACAAAGAAGCCTAGTCGATTGACGTTCCGACGGTGCTCCTGGGTGTGAAGACATGTAAAGAACATGTGTCATCCTTTCTTGATGACTTAGCGTCCATTGAACGCTGCCACGACCGCAAACGACTGCGCGCGAGTCTCCCTGAAGCCCGACGACGGGCCCCGTTATCTGAACACATGTCCGACAGTCGAACGCTTCGTGCTTTGTTCAAGAAACACTGTTGCTGCCGCTTCTCTTTGCCTTGGGCGACAAACGAAACAGCGTATAGCTTGCGATTGTCCAAAAAGAAACGCCGCCGCTACTACTTGAATACGTTGCCGAAAGTAGCAGAGCCTTCTCCGCGTCGTCTGCTTCACATGCCAGTGCTTTCGCTGCCGCCGCTAGGGGCGCTTTTCAGGAGGGGGCACCGCTGGCGCCGTACGACAGCCGCCCGGTGCCTATACTATACTATACAAGGCTGTGCTATGCTATGCTAAGGTGCCTGGATAGCCAAGTGGTTATGGCTACACAAGTTCAAATCTCACCTTGACAAGAAACTTATTTTCCCAAGAATTTCTGTTTCTCTTTCCATCTTCCTCTCTCTCTCTGTACTCATTCTCTCGCCCATCAGAGTTATTGCATCCCACGCCAGACAAATCGGCGTTCTGATGCTCATCATTTCTGTTCACGGACCAATGCACAGCTTTAACAGCTCCGCTTTTAAAAACATTAGAGCAGTTGGAGCTGACCCAGAATGAACACAGCTGCTGCAGACCAGATCCCCAAGAGGGTTAATGAGAATAAACTGACTATCAATCAAGGATACGAGCTCAGTGTCATAGGTAGTCAGCCAGCTATCTAGCCTTATTTATGGTTTTGTAAAACGTCACCACATGTCTATCATAACTGTGTTATGATGATAGGATAGGTATCATTATATGTGACCAAGCTTGTGAACTGCCAGAGCACACGATCATTGCTCTCCTATTACAGATTGCGTGTTCTAGCCTAAGATGGTTAAATTCACAATGTCGGAAATACATCATAAAATGCTGAAAGTGCAGTCTTCCTCTACACAGCACAATTATGATTAACGTGCACAATCAAGAGAGCAAAGGACACACGATGTCTGTTCAAGACTTACCTCGAATGAGTATTCATGGACCAGTGTTATGTCCCTTTCATCCAGCAGGGTATACTTTATCTGAAAAATAACACCAAGTCAGCAGAATTGGACGAAGTGCAACATATGCAGTGCACCATTTTCCCAGTAATACTACTAAAGACAACTGAATTGGAGCAATTTCGGGAGCAGCAAAAGTTTGCATTTTGGGGCACTTTGGGGCAAGTAATTTTGCATCTGGAAGCACCCTGGAGCAGCAAATTTAACATTCTGCAGTACACAGGAGAAGCAAGTAAAATTTACATTCAGACATCTGAATAATTGTTACAGGGCTGTTATGAAGAACCACATATTAATTAATTCCAAATCTCATGGAAAAAATTCTCTCTGGAGCCCGCATTGTTTCACTTGAAATGCAAAAATAGGGGTGTCATGCAGTTGGATGTGTAGGCACAGTGCTAGCACCTCTAGAAGAAGCACGTGTTATGGTGTGGCTAGTCGAGGAAGACGAAGACATTGAGAGACCCACGTGCTGTTCGCCTGTGTGGCATATTGTAGCCTGTGTGGCATGTGCGTTCCTCTGCTTTAAGTAAAACTACCTTTTTATTACAAAGTCTCGTGTCTTCAACGATGCCCGAAGACAACAGATGTCGCGAAATAACACTCTAAAATGCAACTATGCGGTCATCAAAGTGCAGAACTCCTACCAAAAATATATAGTATTTATGTTAATAAAATATTGCACTTTAAATCAGCAGAAGCATACAACAGAATGTTTTCTGTGGGCAGATGGGGCGTTGCATCTCATTGCCAACGACCATGCCTCAATGTTCAAAATGGCCCTTTCTTATGCATTCCCCAAATGCGAAAGCCAGCTTCTTTTCCTTCCGAGTCAATCGTATTGATCCTTTTGATTGATTACTGAATACTGCCTCATGTTGAAATCAGCAGCGTTTCTGGGCCAGACAATGTCAATTGCTGCCACACTTAATCGCCACCGATAGGCCTAGAAGTCTCTGCGAAGCGCGCGTTTTGCTGCCAAGCCAACTTGCACAACAGAAGCTGCTGCGTCAGCAACACACATAGCATCGTGGCTTAAAGGGACACTAAAGGGAAATATTAAGTCGACGTTGATTGCTGAAATAGCGGTCCAGAACCCTCGTAGTGTTACTTTCGTGCCAAGGAAATGCTTATTTTGAAATAAAATCACGTTTTAGTGGTCCGCATCGCGTTAGCACACTTCAAATCACCCGCCTAAGGGGAATCTCAGATGTCACTGTTTCCGTGCCCAACGTTGCCCGCCTTTACTGCGCGGCCGCCGACACTAGCAGCAGCAGAGCGAAAGTAGCGGTAGCCACAGCAACAACAACGGCCATTGAACAATACTCTGCTTGCTTGGTGCAACTGGGCTCCTAGATGGTACTGTACTGTACTGTAAAGGCTGTACTGTAAAGCATGCGTCTCCGTTCGTGCCATGCACAATGGGAATTGTATACGAGGTTCCTTTTTCCTGCGGTCATGTCTATATAGGGCAAACTGGTCGTTGCCTGAACGTAAGGTTGTCGGAACACAAGCGATCTTTGGAAAGCAACGTGTACTCGCACGTTGCCCGACACTGTGCAGATCATGGATGTACCCCTAATTTTCGTGACACTAAGTGTATTTTCAGGCATCAAAATCAGACTACCAGAGAAATTGTTGAAGCTCATCATATTAACAAAAAAGGCAATCAATGCGTAAGCATGCCTTCAATATCACTGCATGACAATGAAATTTCTTTCCTCAATCGGTTTATCACATAGAAAAAAAGCGCGCATGTGATCAATTTTTCCTGTGTATTTTTTTCTTAATTTTTCCTTTTTTTCTTTTTCCTTTGTTTGGCTATCAATGATGTATGAGCACGTGGTACTTGGTCATGGGTTAAATACTATGCGTTCTTTTCGATAAAGTTAGTTGCGAGAAGGCGCTGTTGGTGTGTTGTACTTTTCTTGTGTCCTCGTTTCTTGCGCTGCTAGTTCAAAGATGCACGCCACCTATCCAGCCTAACCAAACGAAAACCCAATTTTTGAACCACTCGCGCCTTTCCCCATAGTAACGACAGGCGGTTCCTTTTTCTATGAATCAAACAGAAACGGACGAGGAGCACTTTATTACGTGTTGTAATGCACGGAAGCTTCTTTTTTTACTACGGCTGGTTTGATTACCAGTGATTAATTGTAGCCGGTAGCTGTGATGTCATTGGGATCGTTTCCTAGATGTCCCACTCGTAGCGCATGTGGTGTCATGCATTTGCCTTAATTTCTCGATTAGTAGAGCACTGCTGTTGATAATATTGACGTTTTAGACATTCCCAAACATTGATCTTTCACTCTGACGCAAATTGTTATTTGCCTTTAGTGTCCCTTTAATCGTGACGCTGGCACGAGCACCATCTGCGAAATAATCCTTGGTCCATGGTTGCCTCTTTTGTCAAGCTGCACATTTTGATGAGCTGCCAGTGAAAGACGCTGTCAAACCCAACACTCTGGCACAGTTTAGCGAAATTTACCCCAATGCAAGTGAAGCTTATATTGGCTAGCCTCTGTAACTGGTGATGTTCCAAAACACTCCCGTGCCCACAGGTGGAACGCACCAAAGAAATATAAAAAAATTTTCTTTCCGGTGCTGGGATTTGAACCCAAGTTACACCAGTCGGGAAAGCGAGAACCCTGACCACAAGGCCATTTTCTTTGTCTGGGAGCATAAAACTCGGCGGCGGCCACTTCTTGCAGAGAGCCCAAGTATTTTTTCGCGCCTCTTTATAGTTTAAGAAAAAAACAGAAATTAAGCTGTCTGCTAGCATATTTCAGAATGCTCACCGATTTTTCCTGACCAGATCTTGCTCTGGCGCCTTCATTCAAATTTAGTCACTTCCCTGTCACGTGACATGCCTGTGTTCCGCCGCGCTTTGTGCGTGCCGGGGGCAATCAGTTTTGATTTCGCTCGTAAAGTTCAATGATGAATATCTCAAACTACGTGCAACTTTTGCGATTTCTAAAAAATAGGTATGCCATAAACTGACACGCACTACAACTTTGTAAGATAAACACTTGTCCTCAAGTCAATAATTTAGAAGATAACGATTTTTTGTTAATTAGTCGCAACAGTGTCATGTTAACCGCAGCAGGGTATTTCCGCCTCAAGGTGGAGTTCCTGTGCGCATACGACAGGAGCCTTACTGTCATAGGATTTTTATTAAAAAATCTGTATTGCTGAAAAAAAAAACATCCTGTATATGAACCCACAAAGGGTTAAGAGATTAAATCTGCTGCATGCCTCTTGCCAATCTTAATGTGTTTTTCTGCATGATAGTGTACTGCCACGAAAGCGACTTAAGCGATCAGGAAATTTCAAAACCAATGCCCGTGGTGATTGTTGTTTTCTTTTCACAGTGGGGACGTGAAACCCAAGATATTATTTTCACAATGTTGCTAGCAATGTTTTTCAGGCGATTTATGGCCGCACTCGTACAAGTGGGAGGATTGCTCCAAATTCGGGAGTCACCCGGGCAGATCGGGAGAGTTAGCAGGTACAGTGTCGTACCATGCATAGGCTGTTGAGATGTACAGGCCGTACAGTGGTTACTCTACTTTGCTGATGTTTTTACACTGATGTAATGCAATGCTACACACCGCTCCTCTGGTTGAAAACAAGACTCAACAACACAAATGGCAAGACGTGAAAGAGAAAAACTCTTCTAGATAAAACATTTACTAATCAGTGCTGAAAGGCAGCTCCTCTTGGTTCACAAGCAGCTCTCTGGACTTAAGGACTTGCATAAGAAGAAAATGCATTTCCATTTAGCATATTTAGCATGGCTATTGGCATCACATCAACCTTTGATAAACCTTCCAAAGGACGCAAATGAGTTCTGCGGAATTCCACAAGGTGGTGGAAGGGTTAAGAAAGGGAAAATAGACAACCAACCGTTTGTAGCACGAAGCCACAAGGAAATCCATATGGATTTCTCAGAAACAAAAGCTTCTTGCCGAAAAATTCGTCCTGGTCCGGGGATCGAACCCGAGACCAACACGTTTCTGGGGTGGTCGCTCTACCAACTGAGCTAACCAGGAAGCTAGCAAAAGGAGCATGTCAATTGGCACGATACTTTTATAACATGCCTGTAATGAACCAAAATCAAGCATGAAAATAATAATAATAATACTAATAATGGTTGCTTATTTCACACGAAAATGTACATGCATGTAGGACGAAATATAGCACTCAGTAAATAAAAGTATCTTTGAATTTACTACTTTAATGAGAAGCAAAATTTTAAACTTTGGTGTTTTGCCTTACCAAAATCCCATTCAGGCACAAATTATGATGGAGTTTCTGCAAATGTCTCAAGTTTACACATTCCAAGGCACTCCATTTCAGGAGAGAAAAGTAAATATGTTTTGTAGAAGTTTCAGTAATTAGAGGTGATTAGCATGTAATTAAATATCTATTTATTCTGCAGTCAGTCACGCTCCATTTTTGCATAAAGAGAACGAAATCTTAGGCATGGGCAATGTTTTTAGTTGTGTTCCTTTTGAGCAATGAGAAATTACTTCTCATGCTGCTCCTGAAACACGGCGCACTGAACGAAATAATTGGCGACAGCAATTCAGTGAAGACAGTGGCTATTCAGGAGGTTAAGTTCATCCTATGCACAATGCATCTTACTCTTTTTTGGCCTCCAGTTGGAAGAACCTGCAAAAACAAGTTGCATGTGGACACTGTGCCTCAAGGGGATATATTTATGAGAGACACCTTAGCGGAGGACTCGGGAACTTTCTTGCCCCTTCGTGCCCATCAAAATGTTGGCTAGAAACTGATGCTGCCCTTTCAAGCATACCTACTAAGCAATCACAGTAGGACAAACTCGGTTCACTAGCAGATTGTGATAGGCTGAGTTTGTCACATACATGAAAAACAACACTGTCCCTCAAGACAAAAACATAAAATGTTCATTGATATGCTTTCTTGCAGCAATGACACTGCGTCACAAACACACAGCAAATGTTTAGCTGTGTGCCATGTTTCAACACATGTTCTGAGCTTTCAAGATGCATACAATGCTTATTCATTTCTACAAATCATTACAGAGTGCTTGACTTGGACCATTAGTAGTTGCTTATGCAGCATAAGAAAGATTGTTGCGATATTCAACACCAAGCACTCAAAAGTACCTACTTTTATTTTGAAACCAAGGAAAATGCCAACTTGGGTTAGAAATTTGAAGTTGTACTTTGCGAAATGCAATGTATGTATGCCACAGTAGGAATTAGTTGAAGCAAAAGGAACTTTGCTGCACTAGGATGACTGCCACGGTCAAGGTGGCATGGAAGTTATGCCTGGATACAGCCGTTTTCACTAATAAGCTCTGTAGAATATCATTTCGTCAAATCCATTTGTAAGGTGCATTTTCTGCAGACTCACTTTATTTTATTTATTTATTTATTTACAAATGCCTTACAGGCCTCGCAGAAGCATTGTGTAAGGGGGGGTCGATACAAAGTAAGAACAACTTGGGTTAACATCAAAAACAAAGCAAGTACAGCAAAATATGTCCAAGTACAAAACTAGTCATATGTCAGATTATAAAGCATAATGAATCGGCAAGTTTGAAACAAAAAAGAAAACCAACAGTGAGTTAGACAGATCTACGGCAAGCGCAGTTAACAAACTGCGCATTTTACCGGTACCATGGTGGAATAGAGAAGTGGCAGTAGCTATACGACGCAGACAAGAGGCGAGCCGTGATCACAGACACCTCATTTAGAAATGTTAACAGCGCAAAGAACGTTTAGGAAGGGACGAGACAACAGAGGCAAAGAGCGCTGTTTGCCTCTGTTGGCAGCGCTCTTTGCCTCTGTTGTCTCGTCCCTTCCTAAACGTTCTTTGCGCTGTTAACATTTCTAAATGAATCCACACCAACTTGCCCAAGCGTCAACCCTTTTAAGACACAGACACCTCAGCAGGAGCGGAGATACAGAAGCCATAATTGGCGCATGGGACATATACAGAAACCGGAAACAGGAGGCAGCAGCGCTGGTTCAGGCAGGCATCCGGGCAGTGAACAGGCAATTCATGGCAGAATCTGAAGACAGCAGAACGGCAGGTGCCACAGCAATTCTGTCAGTACATTACATTAAGAGGCATAACCGGCAGACACTCCAGCGGATACTACAACGAGCATCGGATGGGGAGGAGATGAAAGGTGCAGAATGTATCTCGTTGGTGGAAGGAGTGGATCCAGTCGTTATAGCATCGGGCTGATCTGGAAAACGTGTCCGCTGATGCAGACACGTACACCCGGCCTGTCGCAGAAGAGCAGACGGCGGCTGACCCGAGGATGGCCCCAACAGCTAGGGGAGTGGATGAGGGAACTGCACCAGGGTGTGACGATTTGCCAACGAGCCTCATAAAGGCACTGGGTCCGAAAGCGCAAGAAAGAGTGGAGGAGTGTGTGGCTGAGGCGCTGGTGGATACCAGAATCCCAGAGGACTGGAAGCAGGCAAGATCAAACCCCTGTACAAAGGTGCAGGCAGTCCAAGGAACCTCACGAGCTACAGACAGATGGCCATAACACTTTTGCTGTATCGGCTGGCCATGCAAAAAGTGAAGCCAAGACTTCAGCGGTGGGCAGAAGCCACTGGTGTGCTGGGCGAATTACAGATGGGCTTCATCAAGGGGCGTCGCATAGAGGACAACCTGGTGATTCTCACCCATGGAATCGAAATGGCGAGTCGAACAGGGAGCCCAGTGTAGGACACCTTCCTGGATATTGCGAAGGCCTACGACTGTGCGGACCGCGAGATCTTGTGGGCGATCCTTGATGAGTTAGGAATGGCGAAAGAGGACCTTGAACTGCTTCAGGCCATATACAGTGATGTAGTGGCAGAGACAGAGTGGGAGGGCCACAGAACCAGGCCTTTGGCCATGCCTAGAGGACTCCGTCAGGCCTGTCCACTATCGCCTGTGCTCCTTATGGTGTATGTGGCCGGGGTCGTACAGCACCTGGAAAACTCTGGATGTGGTTTCACCATAGTGCATAGCGAAAGCAGCCAACAGGTGATAGCCACATTCCGACACTGGCGTATGCAGACGATTTTGCTCTGCTCGCTGGGTCGGCAGAGAGCTACAGAGGCTGTTGACATATGCAGCAAGGAAATTGGACGGCTCCGATTGCGTTTCAGCCCCACAAAGTGCATCGTGATTGTGTGGGAGGCGTCAGACATTCAGCCAGACACAACATGGAAACTGCAGAACGACATCCATCTGAGTACAGCGACTGAATACCTGGGGGGTCCGGCTGACAGCGGGGGCTGACTACCTCTCAGAACATGAGAAAGAGCTGAGGGCGAGAGCAGCCCGGTATAGGGGGGATACTGGGCCAAAGAAAGCTGTGGTCGTACAACCGTTATGAAGCCATGCGAGTGCTCTGGAAGATGGTAGCAGTACCAGGCCTCACATACGCTAATGCGGCGCTCTTCCTCTCTGCAGGTGTTCGAGAGTTTTTGGAGAGGCGCCAAAGCGAAATAGGAAGGCTAGCACTGGGCGTACAGAAGCACACACCAGTGGAAGCAATCCAAGGGGAGATGGGATGGTCATCCTTCGTGGCGATAGAAGCGGTGGCCAAGGCGAGCTACGAGAACCGGCTGTTATGGCTTCCAGAACAGAATGTGGCTTGCAGGGTGCTCATGTACACCATCTTCGCGAGCAAATCTACGAAATGGACCAGGCACACAGCAGCATTGCACCGGCATTTTGGGCTGCCGGCAGTGTGTTTGGAGAAAGCGGGGGAGGAAGAGAGGACTAAACCTGGAGAAGGGTGCGGCTCAAGGTGCGAGAAGCAGAGACAACCGCATGGCTGAGCTCCGCGACAGTCACCCTTCGAGACACACCACGGTGAGAAGCTCGAAATAAGCCCAGAATGCTTCAACAATTCGAGGGGGAGTGCTTTGCTGGCGGAGGCGAGGGCGGGTGTGCTGCGGATGCGCATTTGGAGAGCGCGAATCACAGAGGGACTCATGACGACATGCACCCTCTGTGGAGATGCGGACGAAACGCTCGGAAATGTGGTACTCGAGTGCAGCAAGATTCTCCCACCAGACGGCACATTGGCACTGCCCAGCACTCTTGGTTTCAGGGTAGAAGATGGGGCAGAACGGTGGCAGATGGTGGAGGTGACGAAGAGGTGCCTTGCGTACTGGTGGCGGCGTGGAGCACTACGTGTTTAATTTTTTTCCTTTTTTTTTCATGTTTATTTACATATTTTTCTTTGTCCTTGGTCCCGCCAGTTTTGGTGGCACCAAACAACGGCGACCCATTAAAAAGGGAAAAGACCACCAACGTCATCATCAGTTGGGATAACAGTGACAATGAACAAAACTTAAAACAACAGCATTACACAGCTGATAAAGTAAACGAAAAAAAAAAAAGGGGATGCATGAATCATGGGAGCCAATGGACCAGCTAAGCATTATCTAAGCATTATCAAAGAAATGGTTGATAAGATCCTGACGAAATTTATCGTGACTACGCTGTAAGGCGATGCTCTTCAGAAGATTTTTCCACAGGCGTATGGCACGCGGAACTGACAAGTAGTTAAAAGCATTAGTGGTGCCATAAATGTGGGTGTAGCTGAAGTAATTGTGTAATCTGTGCAATAAGTGAGAGGATATGTGGTGTACGAAGAAGAAGAAAAAAGGGGGGCAATGTTCTATCTGACTTCAGGGCATTGGTGCTGTTTCACCAATGTGAAATGTGAGGACACCAACCAGCGTTTGGGTCACTTGGTTTACAACACGCCTCATGTTTCTTAAACCCCACAGTAAAAGCTGCACATGCCTGCATAGAAAGTTGTACGAAAACCACCTTGTTTGGTACTAATGGTTAAGAAACTGCTCCACTGAATCACCACCTTTGACAGCTCCTGATGGAACGTTATCTCTACTGCCAAAACCTGCCTGCTTTACAAGCACCGCATGGAGCTACTTCTTGATCGTGCAAGTGCTACACATATATGGTACACGGGTAAACCCATCGAGAGTTTTGAAGGCAAACTCCGGCAATTTTTCAAGGTCAATGGATCTCCATAAAGTTCACTGGGTATGTTCCTTTACACGTTTCCATCATTTATGTCAAATTACAGGCAGGAGAGATATGCAGATTCTTTACAAATTAATTTTTTTTTATTTGTAGCCCCTACTCTCCCACCTGGTTTCCCACAATTATTGGCATGGTGTGTGACGGCATTTGGGGCAAAGCGACAAAAGTGACGTGCCACTACAGAGTCTGCCCACCTAGCAACGATCATGGGTGCTTGGCCAGTGCTTCATTGGTTGGACATTTCTTGTGGGCGTGCAATGCCATGGTTTGCAAGTAGTGTTGCGTTGTGGGCTGCACATAATTCCCCATATAGTTAGGTTAACAGTCATGGAATACTTGCAGTTTACGATTATCGTTAGTCTTGATGTCAGAGTGTTTTAGCAGAGCCAGTTTACCACACGGAAGGTACAGTAATACCAACACAGCTATTTGGCCTAGTTGGAATCGGGTCATGTTTAAGAAGCGCGAAAAAAACACGGGGACGAAGCAGAGAATACACAAGTGCCTGTCCTGCGTGTATTCTCTGCTTCATCCCCGTTCTTTCTTGTTCACTTCTTAAACATGAACAGTAATACCATACTGGCTGAACAGTGCACATGCGCAAATATTTTCATAACATCCACCACAACCGGGTCTATCCAAATAGGGTAATCTGCATGTCGTGCGAAAGGTAGCTCGTACTTGACTCATATTAAATTTCATCAACCCTACCCATGCGATGTCAAACACTGCTATCCACAAACTTATGCACTCTTGCCATAACAATATTAAAAAGTTTTAGTTTTTGCTAAAACCTCTCATATTAGCATTCTACCCGATCACAGCAGCCACAAACCTTAGCTGCCTCGACAGTTGGTGCCATCAGGTGGTGAAATGCGCAACTAGGCAAGCACATAACATAAATAAGTGTGTTTGACTTAGACGAACGGCAAATCTAATCGGCCTCCAAATGCGTTCAAATTGCAGCTGTCCGAAAGCTTGTGGCACAGTCAGTCACGGACATGGTATGGCTGTTGTGGCGTGGTAACCTTTCTGCTCCTCGCAGCTTTCATATTCTGCACTGGCGGGACCTTGCACAATTTCTAGTTTTACCAACTTTTACGTCACGAGAAGACAGTACTGCTCAGTTTTTGTTTCGGTTATGCTGTTGCACTCTTCTGCTTATTTAAAATTATAGTACAATTTGCAGGGTATCCCTACAATCGGGACCGTGACAGGAGTGTCTCAGGAGCAGTGGAGGTCCAGCCAGTTCAGGATTTGGAGCAATTTTTAGAGAAGCAAAAAGTGTTTTGGAGCAGATTTGGAGCAGGAGAAACTGTGCTTTGGAGCAGGTTCGGAGCAGACAAAACGGAATTAAGGATCACTCAGAGCAGAACATGCCCAAATTTTCTGTGTACATTCTTATTAAAAATGCCGTTGCAATTTAAACGAGACAAGGCCAACATCCAGAGAGCAGCCATTAATCAAGTTCTCAGCAGGAAAGAGTGTCACATTCTGGCTTAACTGCCCTGAACAAGATGCGTGTTGAAGTGAAGCACTAGTTAATGACAAGGTAAGCATGGCACATACGGCTTCTGCCAATGACTGGTGTCATAAGGTAATTCCAAAAAGAAAAGAAATCCTAACCATAAAACCAGCAGTGTAACAATTACAGAAAGAAGACAAAGAAAACTCATAGCAAATGAGAACATACTGCTTCAAAATGCCTGCGTAGATAGTGCATTCAATAATTGCCACAACACATTATGGATGATGCTCTATCGTGCTCAATAACTATCAAAGGCATGAGCACCGAGTGACATTCTCCTTTCACTTTCAAAGACTTTGGGTTGAGCACTTCCTACCAGTTCTCCAAATATTCAGAAGAAGTCCAACAAATAAAACTAGTGCAAAATGAACTGGTACGAAGGGGGGCAGGGTCAATGATTAAGCATAAAGGGGAGGGATTCTCTTTATCAAGGCAACCTTGAAAAAAAGTTCGCTTATGGAAACGTTTGCTTTAGAGACACCCCGTGTTTCAAGAATTTTTCACCATGATATGCTGTCACGATGTCGTAGGTATGAATGGTTGGGGAATAACTATGGCGCCCCGCAAACAGGCCAGATGACAGAGGACAACCGACTGGTTAGGTGGGAGGAGTGCCAGCAGTTATCTTTTTTCGGGAAGGGGGTTGAGGTCAATGGCCAAACACCAAATCACCACGCCTTAGACACGCCATTGACAGGGCTCGTAAGACTGGCACCGGAAAGGACACTTTAGGGTTCAGCAAGTGCTGAGGACCAGTCCAGGGCAGTAACTAGTTACTAGTAATGCGTTACCGGTAACTAGTTACTTTTTTCAGTAACTTGTAGCTGTAACTAGTTACTTTTAAGTTAGAGGAACTTGTAACTGTAACACTATTTACTTTTTTACTCAGTAACTGTAACGGAAAATACAGTTACAGTTACTTCTGTTATTATGAAAAAAGTTATCTAACAGCAACACTCATTAAAGGCCCATGTTCAATGCTCTTCACTTTTTCCGACTTTCTTCTTTAACATAACCTCTCTATCTTTCAACTTTCCACAATAAGGCGCCCCTCGCAGTTTAGGAGAAGAGGTCGCCAAGAGGAATATCTTTCATGCAGAAGACAGTCTTTGGAGTTTACTTATAAACTACATGTTGTAAATCAGTCTTGTTGCAACTGAACAGCTGGCCAAGTTCACGTCCCCCCTTTTCTTTAGGAAGGGGGGGGGGGGGGGGGGAGTGCATATACAGTAAACTCCCTTTAAGACGAACTTGAAGGGACCATGGTCATTTGTTCATCTTATCAGGAGTTCGTCTTATCAGAAGTGCCCCCCAAAAAGGAAATGCTAAAATGCCAAGTGCATCCAAATATGTTACTTGGAAATGCTGAATGGAGTATACTTACAATGGGGTGGAAAGGAACAAGAAAAAGCATTTATTTGGCTCACCTTGATAAAAACGATGCATTCAAGTACAGCATTTACACTAATCTAACGAGCACCCGATTTTGCAAGTTCATAATAAATGTGCTCATGAATAAATTGCTACCACATTTTAACAATAAAACAGTATCATGACCCTATTTTGATGATTAGAAAAAGAAAAAAGGGAGAGACAAAGCACGATTTTCCTTTAAAGAATGGAAAATCTATTCTTCTGGCAGTTCACCTTTCTTCCGTGAGCCTGTTTTACAGGCTTTGATATCACTTTTGGATACACCTCCATTGCATGCTGTTACATTGACAAAGCCACTATATGCTGAGGTGCTTAAAGGAGTACTGACACGAATTTTAAATATTTTTGGGTTGTTGCTCTAAATAAAAACGTGGGTGTCGAGAACCCTAAAAAGAGTGTCGCGGTGCATGGGAATGAATTGAATATATTTTTATTACCGCTACCTTAAAACAGCAATTTCGGTTTCGGTATCGAGAGGGTGGCTTCACAGTGACGTATCAAGACTGCTCTGACGTCACGGGAAGACTGCAACTCGCGACATACTAGCAACAGTTGCCTGTTTGCTGTCAGTCGCACGTGGTTCACGTAAACAACGATGAGTGCATTGTCGTCCAGTGACTCTGAGAGTGATTTCTGCGACTTAGGCTGCATGCAGGACGCAAATTTCGCGATCCCAGTGAGCTGTGTTGATTTGTCATGATAATGTCCATTGCGGTGGGGCTGGCTTGCAGATGCTGGGCGACGAACTTTAAAATCAATGTATAATATTTTGTACGCGTTGTGTGGCTCCGGTGTGTGGAGAGCGATGACAGTGCACACTATGGAAACGATAGAGTTCCCTTTTGGGGTGCCTCAGAATCGTGTCAGTACTCCTTTAAGAAAGCCTGCAAGCTTTTCTTCGAGGTTCGGATATTTTCCCATTTTTAGCCCGTGGTAACTTGGCAGCAGCAGCCGTGGCATCAAGGAACGCCGCTAAGCCATACTTTTCTGGTTTCGCAGATCGGAGTACCACAATCGGAAAGCGCCGATTCCCACCATAGCTGTGGTGACAAGCATCCAGCTATCTTGGCACGTGGACTGCCCGCCCACCAACACCGCCTTTCGACGTCACCGTGGATTCCGGGTGACATCTAAGAGCGCCAATGCTGATTTGGACCACTCCGTGGCGCCACCAGTACTACAATAGAAAGGACCCTATCTACCTGCGCTTCACTTGGCAGCAGCAGCCGTGGCATCAAGGAACGCCGCTAAGCCATACTTTTCTGGTTTCGCAGATCGGAGTACCGCAATCGGAAAGCGCTGATTCCCACCATAGCTGTGGTGACAAGCATCCAGCTATCTTGGCACGTGGACTTCCCGCCCACCAACACCGCCTTTCGACGTCACCGTGGATTCCGGGTGACATCTAAGAGCGCCACTGCTGATTTGGACCACTCCGTGGCGCCACCAGTACTACAAAAGAAAGGACCCTCTCTACCTGCGCTTCACTTGGCAGCAGCAGCCGTGGCATCAAGGAACGCCGCTAAGCCATACTTTTCTGGTTTCGCAGGTTAGTCTTTCGCTTGATTACGGCATTTGCCACCTCTGTTCTTAACGCTTGTCACACCTGCTGCTGCCAAAGTTGTTCCCGCGGTTCTAACAATGCCTAGTAACGCAGAACTTGCTCGTGATGTTGAAGCCTTACGGCTAGAAATCGCGGGAATGCATGAAAGCTTACGCATGATCAACCAGCTGTATGAAGAATCCAAGGAAAAGTACGACGCTGTGAGTGCGGAAAACAAAACTCTAACCAAGGAAAACGAAAAGCTGTCTAGAAGGATAGCAGACCTCGAGCAGTACTCTCGTACAAATAATGTCGAAATCAGGGGGGTGCCATCCACACAGGGCGAAAGCTGTATAGCTGTGCTTCAAAAAATCGGAGAGAAGATTGGATGCTCTGTGGCGCCAACTGACGTAGACACTGTTCACCGCGTCCCAGCAAAGAAAGAAAAAAATATAATTGCGCGCTTCTGTTCCCGCACTAAGAAGGCTGAATTCATAAGCAAAGCTCGAAAAGCACGCCTAAACGCTATGACACTCGGCTTCCCTCCCTCTGCAGAGACTAAAGTTTTTGTCAACGAACCACTTGACGCAAGACAACAAACGTCTGTTCGCGCAAGCTCTCGAGCTAAAAAAGCAACATAACTGGAAATTCCTGTGGACGGATAATTGCCGCATTAAAGCCCGCAAGACAGAGGGAAGTCGCGTGTACGTCATTTCTTGCACTAGCGACCTTTCGCTAATCACTCCGTAGCTGTCCAAACTTTCTCGTTTTCATATTCAATCAGACCTACATTCACGACAATGTATTACTCTTCAGAAGAACTGAAATGTTCACTCAATAACACCAAACACACCCACAAATCCCTGATACATTTGAACATACGTAGCCTTTCAAAGAACTATGATAACATGGTAGATTTCTTTTCTAATCTAAACAACCCCTTCACTATCATCTGCCTCTCAGAAATATGGCTGTCAAACGCTGATATTATGCTGTTTGGCATTCCCGGATATACAATGGAAGCATGCGTCCGTAAGGACACCCGATATGGTGGTTCAGCCATTCTGGTGCAAGATAATCAGTCGTATCGTCGTCGCCACGATCTGTCTTTCTCGTGTTCTAATGTTGAATCTGTATTTTTGGAATTCGACACATCATTCCTTTCCACTAACAGTAGAAACACAATCATTGGATCTATATATCGTTCCCCGTCTTGTCCTGCTTTCTTTTGCTCGCAGCTAGATGCTATCTTAAACGCCATTACTTAATGAAAACAAGAATGTCGTCATTCTCGGTGACATAAACATAGACATTACTAACCCTACTGATAGTCATTGCTCTAACTACACCGCATGCTATGAAGGCTATGGCCTAGATTCGCTAATAACTGTCCCCACCAGATGTCCTCCATATGGTTCTCAATCCTTAATAGACCACATACAGTGAAACCTCGGTGATACGAATCTCACGGGACTGCCAAAAATATTCGTATCATCCGAAATTCGTATCACCAGAAAGCATGGAAAGTTAGTATACGACAAAAGAAAGCTGGCGTACATTTTCGTTTCTTGTTTTTCAGGGCCGCAGCAACGTCAGGAAGAACTCTGAATGATTGTCAGTTAGGTTTTTAGATGTAGGCATGAACCAGATGCGTTGTGACCCGCGACAGCAGTGGCCCCTTCCAAATTTTAGTACGCTTTTTCGCATGACACCGCAGTACTGCGGCGAAAGTAACGGAAGAGGCGTTTTGACGCGATAGATCAAGGCCACAAAATTTCAGATCCACGGTCCTATGTTATGATTTTGTTATTGCGGAAGTGTTGCGGATGTTTTTTGGGAGACGTACGGCCGTGCCCGCACAAGTGCGACCTCAACAGTCGCGCGTGTTCACGTTGTGAGGCCTGACTCCTTCGCCAAAACCGTTCTCGCCTTCTTTCGGTTCTCGTCCACCTTTCATAGGATGTCTGATGCATGAGGCAGGCACGTGTAAACACTGTACTACAGGGGCCCACTTCGATTCGTTAGAACAAAAAAGCATGGCGCCAATGCCCTCTGTAATGTGAACGCGAAGGCACACGGAGGCACATCAGAGCCTCAAAGATTCGCCACACAATCTCAAAGGCCGCGACGCGTATATGAAGGTTTATTTTGACCGTAAGAAAAGTATTTTTGTCACACCGTGATTCTGACGATATGGCGGTGCGGTGCGCATGCCCGCGCTTGCGTTCCCGCTCTTTGCCCGTGCTTGGCGCGTCTTCCGCGACATCGCGTACAGCACCTCATCCTACCTGGGTGATAGCGTACGTTCGTATCAAACGTCGCGGGGTGAAAATGGGTTCGCAACAACCGTACTCCATTACACTGCAGGCCAATGGGCCTTGGCCGGGACCAAAGAAAAATTCGTATCACCCCGAAATTCGTATGAGCTGTGACCGTATCACCGAGATTCCACTGTATTATCAAATTTACAAATTGAGCAACTTGCTGGTGTAACCACCGTTCCTATTACGGACCACTACCCCGCGTTTGCTCTGTTAAACTCAACCAATGTCCCAGTGCATAGAAACGCAAGAAAAACCAACTTTAACACTTCCAAGTTCATGAAACAAATTGCAGAAATAGATTGGCAATTCGATTCTTTCGACAACCGATCCAGTCGTAGCCTTCGAGCAATTTAATAACAAAGTTAGAACCGCGTACTCAGGGTGTACGAGCATAACACAGGTTCCACAACGGTTTTCAGCTCCGAGAAACCCATGGATAACAACAGCCCTCTTACAAAGCATTAATAAACGTGAAAACCTTCACAAAAAGGTCAAGCGTCAGCCTTTCAATGTAACGTTAAAGTCACGATACGTAGCTTATTCTAATACACTCGGCAGACTCTTGAAAGAAGCTAAGCGCGCCTACTTTGAGAATGCAATAATTAAACACAAAAATGACACTCGTAAAACATGGGACACAATCAGGTCCTTTCTTCATTTGTCTTCACCTAGCCGCAATCCTAATAGACTGAATACAGGAACAAGGGTGGTAACGGAAGCCACTGACATCGCAAATGAGTTCAATGCTTTCTTCTGTCCTACACCTGATCATTCACCCGACAGTATACCACAGTCAGCACTCAATCAGGCCCCTTTCATTTTATCTATTTCCCACATCACCGAAAGAAGTATCTGATGCAATCACTAGTTTACGGACTACTGGACCCGGTCTTGACGATTTACAGCCCTCTAAAATCAAATTAATTATCCCCTCACATTGTCGACGTGCTCGCACATATAATTAACTGAATGTTTAAAACAGGTGCTTTTTCCCAACGAGTTAAAGCACGGTAAAATAACTCCCATATTCAAAAAAGGTGACAAAGAATTAATATCGAACTATTGGCCAATCTGTGTGCTACCCTTTTTTAGCAAGATCATAGAGAAGCTACTTGTAAACCGCTTAACAAATTATTTCCAAAAATTTAATCTCCTGTCATCTGAACAACATGGGTTTCGCAGAGGCTATTCCACTGAAACAGCTATTTTATCCTTCACTGACAAAATAAAGCATGCCCTTGACAACGGCCATATTGTCGGCTCAGTATTTGTAGATTTTAGCAAGGCATTTGACACCATCTCCCATGACATCCTATCTCATAAGCTAGAAGCTCTGGGCATTCGCGGCCCAGCACTTTCACTCATACGCAGCTATTTAACTAACAGAACGCAGATTGTAAATTTCGAAGGTTCGCTATCACATGTTAAATCAGTCACAATGGGTGTCCCACAAGGCTCGCTTCTAGGTCCCCTCTTATTTCTCGTATACATTAACGATCTTCCCAACTGCCTAACTAGCACCTCATCTATTTTATATGCTGACGACACCACTATATTTACTTCTAGCGATTGCATGAATACCATAATAACCAGACTTAACTCTGACCTGAGCAACTTATCTGTTTGGTGCGAAAAAAACAAACTTCGCATCAATGCATCTAAAACCCAATTCATGTTTTTTCATAGAAATAAACGTGTCATCCCATCTGCACCCCCACTCATCCTTCATGATCATGTTCTTACCCCTGCACACGAAGTCATCTTTCTTGGGGTCAAGCTTGATCGTCACCTTGAAGTTTAACCTGCATGCTGAAATGATCTCAAAAAAGAGATCGCTTTTGGTATCAGAGTATACTAATTTTAACACGCTCGTATTTCCCACAGCATATAAGAACTTCACTTTATTACGCATTTATACACTTGCCACCTTCAATACTGCATTTCCGTCTGGGGAAACACATACCACGCATTTAACACATCTACAACATTTACAGAATCAGGCCTTGCGGATCATAAGTTTTTCTAGCTACATGTCCCATTCGGTACTAAATTACCCTTCATTAAGCATACTACCATTACGCTACATGGTTCAGCTCAAATCGGTTTTACTAATATATCGCACACTTAACCATGAAATCGCTATCGATACATTTCATGCATCTGCTCTAACTAATAGTAACAACACTAGATTTTCATCTAACAACAACATTTTACTTCCCCGAATAAACACTAATTATGGGAAATTCACAGCTTTTTTCACTGCTATTCAATACTGGAATATATTGCCATTGGATATTAAAGCATGCCGCACAACAATAATATTAAAAAAACACGTGAAGACACACCTACTAACAACATTGCTCGCTACCGATTCATTGTGATTATGTATATAAACATAAACCATTTCATTCGGTTCGTTATAATACTACTTCTATTATGTATCACAGAATTGTGTTGAACTTTTTTCTCCATTTTTTAGTTTCTTGTTTCTAGAAATTTTAGATTTTATGTCATTAAAAGCAGTTGCAAGCATGTGTTATTTATTTATCTATCAAATGTACACCGTGTTCTTTGATAAACTCTTATGTTTATATAAATTATGTTGATTGCAAATTTTTTTGTCGTTTATAATGAGTTCTGTACTATTTGTTCGTAAATTACTTTTCATGTAAACACTTACCTTTTGTTGGTTCTTTCCATTATTGTTCCTTTTTCCTATATGCCCTGCTTTATTATTTTCTCACTTCTTTTTTCTTTTTTGCTCTTTAACTGCTATTTGCCATTATATGCAATTTATTGATAGTGACAAATGACTAATAGGAGGTCCCCCCTGACAGTTTTGTAACTCCGGGACCTCCTTCTGTACTAATGATGAATAAAGAATTGAAAAAAAAAAATGAAAAACGCCGAGCTCCGCCGCCAGTGGATAATTGCAATCAACTGGAAAAACTACGAGCCCAGTAAAAGTGTACGAGTAAGTACACTTGCTGCGTGTATTCAAGCGTGACGCCAGCTATTTCGCTTTACAGCAGTAATTTGCGTGCAGTATGCCTGTAGTATGCGGCACCAAATCATTGCCGTACTCTTTCGCAAGCCGCATGCCAGTAATAGGAGATATTATGACTCACGCGTGCACGCAAACTGCGCACGTTTAGTACAAATGTAATGGCGTGCTATTGCGATGCAAAGAAACGTGAACAGCGGGAAGCATGGCTTTGGACTCAGTCGAACTGCGAAATGCCTTGACTGTCGCTAGGCCAATCTGTGATTTCAGCCGGCGTCACCGTAGCACTATAAAATCTTGCTCTGGCTGACACTTTCGCACCGCGTGTGTGTTCCGAGTGCCAGGAATGACTCGCAAATGATAAACACATGCGGTGCATAAGCGCAAGCCGGAGCAGTATTCTAGCACTACGGTGACGCCGGCTGAAAGCACAAGTTTTGCCTAGCGATAGTCAAGGCAAGTTGCAGTTCGATTGAGTCGAAAGCCACGCTTTCCGCTGTTCACGTTTCTTTCCATCGCGATAGTACGTACCTGATAAAGTTGCTTCCGCAGTTTGCAATGCACGTGCTGTAGACATTCTGCACTGTCGTGGAAGGTCTTCTCGACGTTTCACAAGAAAACAGCATACAGGCGCGCTCAATATGACTTGCAACATGGCAGCGCGTGGCCTCACGGGTTCAAAGGTTGCGCATGGCTTCAACTTGTTTTTATTTCAACAACTAAATATTATTTTCTTATTTGGGATCATACCCAAGTGAGAGAAACGCATGTAGTACTGGAAATAAGGGCTAGTGGAAGCCATGCGCAACCTTTCAACTCGCGAGGTCACGCGTTCCCGTGTTGCAAGTCATATTGAGCACGACTGTACATTTCCTGGAGAAGAAAAGAACGGAACATGCTTACAGCCGGACTCGGGTTGGGAAGTTTCGCGTTTCCATTGCGGAGCGTCTGCTAGCATGACAGCTCACAGTGTTGCTTCGCCGCGCTTGCAATAGATGGCACGACGTGCTGCCTACATATGGCGGCACACACTGAACTCACTGTGTTCTGGTGTATACTTTCCGTGGCATCATTGCCTGTTAGTTCTCATTACTATTGTGTCTAACAAAGCAAAAACGAGCCCTTAAATTTCCACTTTCCTTCATCCATAGCGAGGGTCTCGTTCTGGCCGACTTGAGGCCTTCATGTAGTATGCAAGAAATTATTGATCAGCTGCCAGCTCGTAATAATATTATGTGCTACGAGACGCGTTGGCGTCTCGTAACACATTAGATCTATTACATAAAAGGGACACTAAAGGCAAATAAAAATTTACATCAGAGTGAGAGATCAATGTTTGGGAATGTCTAAAACATCAATATTGTCAACAGCAGTGCTCTACCAACATACCTGCCAACTTAGCAGCTTGAAAATTCGGGAGACCGCAGCGGGGGGGGGGGGTTTGCATATTGATGTAAGCGTTCCGCACGGCGGCAAGGACAAGGACGACAAAGGTGCACATCATAAAGGTGACGACATAAAGGTGCACATAAAGGTGCACCCGCTGTCTTTGCTTCCGTCCACTGCGACTGTGAAAGCATGGCGTTTCAGAGCCTCCACCATTGTGTTTTCGGCATCTACAGCCATTTCACCGACGATGGAAGTTTTCACATGTCTGCACCCTACCGCTTCACGTCCTCGCACTTCGGGAACAATTTCCCAAAACAACGGTCCTGCGTGATCACTAAAGCTTAGCGGGAAGTTGTGTTCCACAAGAAATCCCGTGAATAGGCATTCTGCGCGGATCGCACTGTCTTCGCAGCTCTTTTGGAAGAAACTTCCGATGTTGCCCTGCCCTTCCGCAGGACTAACGTAGTTCCGATGCTTCTGTGAAGCAATGTGCACCTTTATGTTGTCCTTGCCGCCGTGCGGAACGCTTACATCACAGGCGCACGTGGTAAGGAATTCGTACTTGTCACCTTTTTACAAAGCCACAAAACACGGAAACTCAGCTGTATATGAGTCCAGAAACACTTGCAAGTACTTCTTTGCTTTTGACACCGCCATCGACCTTTCAACTGAACTCGGGGAAACACGCAACCCCCCACAACCATGTAACAAACACAACTGCCGCCTAGGCAGGTGGCGTAGGCCTAACGTACAAAATGCGGGGGCCAAGACAGAGACGCAAAAGTTGTGGTACCTCTTCCCCCCGCCTTCTTTTGGTACGGTGGTGAGCGCGTCTCGCGGCCGCCGGCCTTCGCCCAGATGCACGGTACTATAGTGCCTAGAATATACTTAGCGGTACTCTACGGTATGGTTACAATGAACTAGAAGTGTAGTGGCAAGTATTCTTCCGCAGCACCGCAACTGTCGCAGCACGAAAGGCCAAGAGGCAAGACCTCGACGTCCCCACGTGGGAGGGCTGGGCCACGCCACTCAAACTGCTGGTCCCAAATAAAGTTTATTCCTCCTCCTTTGCTGTGGCGGCCACTTTTCGGGAGATTCGAGATAGCATTCGTACAATCGGGAGATTAGGTCAAAATTCGGGAGTTTCCCGGACAATTCGGGAGAGTTGGCAGGCATGTACTAATAAAGAAATTAAGGTAAATGTACAACACTACATGCGCCACGAGTGGGACATTTTGAAATGATCCCAATGACTACAATTTAATCACTGGTAACCACACCAGCTGCAGTAAAAAAAGAACCTTTCGTGTATTACAACACGTAACAAAATGCTGCTTGTCCATTTCTGTTTGATTCATTGAAAAAAGAACCGCCTGGCGTTACTATGGGGAACGGCGCTAAGTGGTTCGAAATTTCCGTTTTCGCCTGGTTAGGCTGGTTAGGTAGTGCCATCTAGCGGGGCCCAGTTGAAACAAGCAAACAGAAAATTGCTCAAAGGCCGTTATTGCTGCTGTGGCTCCCGCTACTTTCGCTCTGCTGCTGCTAGTGTCGGCGGCTGCGCAATAAAGGTGGGCAACGTGGGGCAAGGCAACTGCTACGTCAGAAGTTGAAGTCTAGCGCTTGTCCCTGTTTCTTTCTATGTCGTCCTTTGTGCGTGTTCGCTAGCAATTATGGAAGCAGTCAATCAACACCAACTAGCCCAGCTCAATGCTTTAACGAATTACGTCAGGAGGTCCGTTTTCAGGCGGGTGATTTGAGGTGCGCTAACGCCATGCGGGCTACTAAAACGCGATTTTCATTTCAAAATAAGCATTTCCTTGGCACGAAAGTAGCACTACGATGTTTCTGGACCACTATTTCATCAAACAACATCAACTTAATATTTGCCTTTAGTGTCCCTTTAAAAACAAAGATAATGCGGTGACCATAGGAAGCAGCCTATTTCCGCAGTCAATATATTTAAAAAAAATTGTTTAAAAAATTCAAAATTATTAACTGAAGAATAAACAAATACAGTACTGAATATTTTTTTAAGTGCATCTAATAGCACATGTAACAAGGGCCAAATCTGTGTATAATGCACAGCTCTGAAATAAACGAATTAAATAATTGCGGCATTAGTTTCTGGTGCAGAGTCTAAACTTACCAGTGGCGTAGCCAGAAATTTTGTGAGGGGGGCTGTCAAGTCGTGTGTGTGTGTGTTTGTGTGTCTGTGTGTGTGCGTGTGTACACAGAGACACGTGCGCGCCTGTGTGTGCCTGTGTGTATATATAGTTGCTTCTCAAAAATTTTGATGTCTTTTTTAGTGTCATGACGACACTGTTATACACAAAGTCTTGTTAAGTACTATCATCTAATGAAACGCACAGTTCTTGTTTTTCTCTTTTACTTCACATCGCTCGCGGCACCTCTCCTGTGAAATGTGGCCGCTTACCATTGCACGGCAAATAATTAAGAGCACTTTACGTAGAGCAGCCCAATCGAAAGAACGAAAGTCTATGCAATTCTGAAAACGAAGTACAATCTTTGAGACTCATTTGCGAAATTACACGCTGTTTAAGGTGTATTCTAGTCCTACGAAAACATTTCGTTTTGCTCTTAATTCAACTTACACGGCGTTGCAGCATAACAGGTTCCCTAACAAGACAACTATCATAATTTTCCTCTCCAGCAGTTCACGTCAAAGGTCAGTTTCATCAGGATCCATTACGCACCATAATCTTCAAGCATTTTTTATATTATTACTGGAAATAAATCATATAAAAACTTCGAATACGAAAGCTTGGTACATTTACGTTACCATCACTAGATTATTCCAGATCCGTCACGTCAAGAAGCCATTTATAAAACAAATTTATTACTGTAGATGTGAAATATGAAAGAAAGTAATGCATCAGGGAAATTTAAACCTATGTTTTAGTGCGCAGTTGCATGTTCCTATCTTTCTTCACTCGTTCGGAGCTCCGTCTGTATAATCGCTCTAGTACAATCCACTACCAACATCTGTTATAAACGGTGATATAATCAAAGTACTACATCGCGTACGCGCATTTTTCTTCCGTGCTATGCATCTCATGGTTGGAACTGCGCTCGCGAAATGTGCTCGCTTACTATTGTAGAAACAAATAAAGAAGAGTAACATTATGTCCTGCAGACTTGCATCTATGAGCTTTGCCGTAAACAAAGCGATGAAGTTTATCTTCTGGTAGTACGCACTGCAGCGCAAGACCCCATACTTTTGTCTACCCTCCGCATGGTTTTATCCACCTTTCCACGAGACGTTCCACTAAACATATACTTTTACGCTTTAGTATTAGAGGGTCCTACTGATAAGATTTCTTTGCAAGAAAACTAAGTAAGCATGCACATGGATTGCGGAACTTAAGGCGTGGTGCATGTAATATGATGTAATGTGATGTAATATGATGAACTGCCAGCGTGGGAAATTATGACGCGTTTCCTTGACCGCAAAACAATGAATGCAGATAAGGAGCGAGGTTAGATGACCCTGAAGTTTTGCGAATGAGCCCTTAATATATTTCTTCGTTTCGAGAGTTTTATAAACATTCATTCAGACGCTTGACCTAGAATCCACTTTTTAAGCAAGATCTTTCCACAGTAGTACCATTCCAAAGAATTACGCTACCGAGTCACGCGACCATGTACTAGACCGAGACAGCTATGGCTACATGTAACGCACATTAAATATAGACCTTTGTTGACCACCATATGCTTGCATTTATAAAAGACTAGACAAAATAGCAAAGCAGCAAGATTTGCGAAGCGCCAGCCGCCGTGGTGGTAGAGTAGTTACAGTCGAACCCACGTCGTTAGCGTCAGCAGTCAAGCACATTAGTGCTCGACTGCTGATGCTAACGACGTGGGTTCGATCTCGGCAGCAGCGGTCACATTTTGATGGAGGCGAAACAGTAGAGGCACGTGTAAGAGCACGAGCATTGTTGATTTCAGTACACATTAAGAAATCCCAGGCAATCGAAATTCTCGGAGCCCTCCATTACGGAGTGCCTGATAATCATATTGCTACGATACTGGGGGGGACGCGGGAAAGAAGAGGAGAACGACGCTGGCTCGGACTGTGCTCCCTGGGCTCTCTGGCTCCCTGGCTCGGACTGTGCTCCCTGGGCTCTCGCATCCATCATCTCTTGTAAATAAACGCATCGCATCATAACAAGATTGGTGGAGGTGCTGGGTACAGCAGAGAGATCCCGGGCGAACGATCACGGAAGCGCCACATCTTGGGATACGCCGAAGCCGGCGACTGGCTGGACTACCGCCACTCTCGATGGACCCGGTTGCTGACGGTGACAACACGCGGTCTGCGTCTGGCGCTACGTGGCCAC
Organism: Rhipicephalus appendiculatus; assembly: GCA_030522465.1. Classification (NCBI taxonomy): domain Eukaryota; kingdom Metazoa; phylum Arthropoda; class Arachnida; order Ixodida; family Ixodidae; genus Rhipicephalus; species Rhipicephalus appendiculatus. Next base: position 35,997 of record JALIZH010009832.1, read on the forward strand.
AACAAATGGTGCCACGAACCTTCCCTGGAAAAGTCGGAGAAGATGTTGAAGAATGGCTAAAGCACTACAATCAGGTGAGCAAATACAATCGTTGGGATGCGGCCTCCCGGTTGACCAACGTCGGATTGTTTCTCGAAGGTACGGCCTTGGTGCGGTTCGAAAACCACGAAGAAACAATAGCGACATGGGAAGCCTTCGAGAAGGAAATAGCGAGCTGCTTCTGGGACCCATCAATGAAGAAGAAGCGCGCTGAACAAACTTTGATGCAGCGTGCTCAAGTCCCCGGCGATACTTGCACAACTTACATTGAGGAAATCCTGAAATTGTGCAAGTCTGTGGACCCACAAATGAAAGAAGATGACAAGGTTGGACATCTCCTCAAAGGGATTGCTGAGGACGTCTACAATTTCCTCATAGGCAAGGACGCCTTGGAGTCTGTAGCAGATGTAATTCAACACTGCCGCACGTTTGAGACTTTGAAGGCCAGGCGCATTACGCCCAAGTTTGGTAGACTTGCCAACGTCACCACCGTTGCAAGCGTCGACGTCACCACGACGCCATCCTGTGATCTTGCCGCAATGATTAGACAAATCGTACGCGAAGAACTTGGACGATGTGACGCCGTCATCCCGACAAGGGCACGTGCCCATGATGCGTCTCTGTCATACGACGCAATTTGTGCAGCCGCTGATGCCACGGTGTATGATGTGCCCCCATCAAGAACACCGGGGCAACAAACCGACAACCTGCGTCGTCGCAATGGTCTCCAAAAAGCCTTCAACCAACCACCTACAATGGTGTCCTCGTGAGACGATCACGGGTACACGGTGCCTTGTGGAAGGTTTGGCGATGTGCGTGATGCCCCTGTCTGCTTTTACTGCGGTCTCCGTGGACATGTGGTTCGATTCTGCGCTCAGAGGCGTCGCGAATCACAGCGCCACTACGAGGGACCACCGGCTTCCCCTCGACGAAACAGCTGGCGCGGTGGTATGCACTCGATGCGGGACACATTCGTGGGGAATAGCTTCCAGCAAAACGCCCGCAATGACACGCGCTTCGGACACAATTTCCACCAGAATTTCCGTAGCGACTCGCCCTCATCCGTACAAAGCTGCACGCCGGCACCGTTCTCCATCTCCCGGTCGCCGCGTCACTTCTCCACCGCCGGGAAACTAGGTGGTGCGGCCGATGGAGGTGAGGTCACCGATCATTTTTCACTACATTCACCTATGCCTCCACCAGTTTTTATGACGCAAAACAAGGTCCCCGTGCTCGTTGATGGACTGCCTACAACGGCTTTAATAGACACTGGAGCAGCTGTTTCAGTGATGAGTTTTAACTTTAAATTGCAGCTAGGACATGAAGTGATGTTTCGCTGGGACAGCTGTGCGACGTTTCGTGCAGTGAGTGGGGAGACACTCTGCCCTCTCGGTGTGTGTGTTGTGAGTGTCACTTTGGGAGACAAAGTGTACAAGGTAGAATTTGCTGTCCTGGCCAGCTCCACGCATGGCATCATCTTAGGAATCGATTTTCTACGAGAGTGTGGTGCCACCGTAGATTGCAGCGCCGGTGAAATTTTGCTATCGGCATTTACTGATGATCCCAAGCGCTGCCAAGGAGCCGTCACCGTCATTGAGGATGTCATCTTGCCGCCCAACTCGCTGAAAAATGTCCCCGTTGATACCTCTGCCTCAGACGCCGGTACGTTTGATGCTCTTGTGGAGCCGGTTCCTCTCAATTGCGCCAAGAAAAATGTGCTCGTGCCACGTTGCGTTCTTTCCGTCAGCGATCGGCGATCGGCATTATGGGTTTTAAATTCTACTGAACCTGTCACGCTACCCTGTGGGATGCGGTTGACCCTCTTTGAAAATGTGAACTGTAGTTTCATTGCATCTTTAAGCGACCAGAGCGTAGACATCGTTTCTGCAACTAACCCTACAGAAGACCCCTTTCTAAGCATGGTGAACAAGTCACTGTCATCAGAAAAACGCCAAGCTTTGGTCAAAGTCCTTGCCAAGCATGCCACTGTTTTCGACTTTGCACAGAATGACGAGCAAACTAGCGTACCCGAGTCACGTACCCGTCATGTGATTGACAAAGGATCCGCTCACCCTATCCGGCAGAAACCACACCGTGTCTCATCTGCAGAGCGCAAGGTCATTGCTCAACAGGTCGAAGAGTTGTTAAAGAAAAATGTCATCCAAGAATCGTGTAGCCCTTGGGCCGCCCCTGTGATTCTCATCCGGAAGGAGGACTGTACATGGCGATTCTATTTGACTACAGACGTCTCAACTCCGTTACTAAAAAAGATGTGTACCCGCTTCCCAGGATTGATGACGTCATTGATTGCTTGCATTCTGCATCGTACTTCTCCTCCGTGGATCTCAGGTCTGGGTATTGAGTATTGGCAAATCCCTATGCATCCGAATGACAAGGAGAAAACGGCCTTCACAACTCCAGATGGTCTATTTGAATTCAATGTGATGCCTTTCGGCTTATCTAACGCTCCAGCCACGTTTGAGCGCTTCATGGACACTATTTTGCGTGGACTTAAGTGGGAAGTTTGTCTTTCCTACCTTGACGACATTATAATTTTTGGCCGTACATTCGATGAGCACAACCGTCACCTAGACACTGTTCTGGCCTGCCTTGAGAGAGCTGCGCTCACCCTGAATTCTAAAAAATGTCACTTTGGCAACCGTGAGACTCTGGTTCTCGGTCACCTGGTTGACAAGCATGGTGTTCGACCCGACCCTCAAAAGGTCGCTGCAGTCAGCGGCTTCAAGCAACCTCAATCTGTACGAGAGTTGCGAAGCTTTTTGGGCTTATGCTCGTACTTTCGTCACTTCATGCCTAAGTTCGCTGACCTTGCTTACCCTTTGACTTGCCTACTCAACAAGGATGTGCCTTTTCAGTGGTCAGCAGAATGCGAGTCATCATTTTCGCAACTCAAGTTTGTTCTCACTTCAGGACCCGTGCTTCGCCATTATGACCCATCTGCTGCCACCGAATTACATACCGACGCCAGTGGTGTAGGTCTCGGCGCCGTCTTGGTCCAACGCCATGGAGCTGTTGAACACGTCGTTGCCTATGCTAGTCGTTGCTTAAGTAAACCGGAGCGCAACTACACTGGCACGGAGCAGGAATGCCTCGCGGTCATGTTCGCCGTCCACAAGTTTCGCCCGCATATCTATGGACGTCGATTTTCCATTATCACAGACCATCATTCCTTATGTTGGCTCACTGGACTACGCGACCCATCAGGTCGTCTTGCTCGTTGGGCGTTACTATTGCAAGAACACGACTTTGAAGTTTGCTACAAGAGCGGCCGTCGCCATGCCGACGCCGATTGCCTCTCGCGGCTTCCCTTTCCGACAACCGCGTGTGATGAAGATAACTTCGATGAATATTTAGCAGTTGTCGATGCCCCATTTCCCGACCTGACCACTTTTCGCACGGAGCAACGCAGCGATAGCAGCCTCGCCCCTTTCTTTATCTCCGGAACGAACGGTCAACGCTGCTTCGTCGTCAAGGATGACATTCTTTACAAGAAAAATTATTCCGGCAAAGGTGCCCGTTTACTTCTAGTCGTGCCCACAAATTTGCGACGTCACGTACTTCGAGCAATGCACGATGACCCTATGTCTGGACCTATGGGCTTTTCCAGGACATTTCAGCGAAACATCAATCAACCTGTACGAGTCGGAAGTGCGGTATCTCGAATGTGTCCGTTAGTGTGATTAGCTAGAAGATGGCTTGAGCATGTTGCGCATGCGTTGGCGAGAGGCTGTTTATATTACCCTGTATTCCTCAAGGAATAAACAGTTGCAAGTGAGCGCCCGTCCTGTCTATGTGTTTCTTCTCTTGTGTGGTCGTAAATTTGGCGCGGAATGGACTATTGAATTCAGATATGCACCAACTAGCCCAACAGCGAGTTCTACTACAGTTGAGGGAAGTTCTTGGTAAAGTACAGTCATTGTTAACCTTGCAAGAATGCTTTCCTTTTCTTTCCATTTCTTAGACAGCCCACCCATTTTCGAAGGAAACATGGCGTCCGTCACGTCAGTGTGCGGTAGCAAACGCGCTGTTTAGTTCTCCAAGGAAAGTATACTCGTAATAGGACACTAAAATGTACACTGAACAATCGAAATGTTTCCCTGATTCAAAATTTTCATGTCTATGTTTTGTCTAAACGCTTAATGATGTGAGCGAGCAAAAGCGAAATCAACCGCAAACTGCCGTACTACTTGCGGAGCAACACAAATGTGTGGAAGCCCCGCCTCCGTAGCCTTCACTCTAAGGTCAAGATAAGCTGTCGCGGAGTAAAGTCATCTGTAAAGCATATATGCACTTTCGTAATGTTGTGGCTGACGACGTCGAAAAATTATGCCTAAGTGGTTTGTAATAAGTGCCAAGCTTGAAAACACCGACTCGTTACGCAATTGGCATTGTGTGATGCCTACTTGTTATTTTACTCGTCTATCACGCTGTATTTCATCTGTTAACATGCAGCGCCACCTCGCCCAATATGACGCTTGTATTGGGTCTTGTTGCGAAGGAATTTCAAGCAGCGATGAGGCTCTGTGGAAAATTACTTTACTGCTACGCAATGCGCCAGGGTTCAAATGCCGCTAGATCCTGCATATTTTTTTCTCATTGTGCGTGATAGAGGTTACGTACACCGGCAGCGGCGGCGGACAACTGCGCCACCAAAATCGGCTGTTGTTGAGATCTCAATAATAATAATAATATGTGGGGTTTTACGTCCCAAAACCCCGATATGATTATCAGAGACGCCATAGTGGAGGGCTCCGGGAATTTCGACCATCTGGTGTTCTTTAACTTGCGCTGACATCACACAATACAGGGCCCTCTACCATTCTGCCTCCATCAAAATGCGACCGCCGCGGCCGGGATTGAACTCGCGACCTTCGGGTCAGCAGCCGAGCCCCTTAACCACTGCTCCACCGCGGCAGACATTGAGATCTCATAACAGCATTCGTTGTAAAAATCAACTAGCACACATGAGTATAATCTATCGATGGTTATGCCGCACTGCAAGTTGCGAGAAATTAACAATGGGTACAATAATTAGGACAGCGCACGAATGGCGAATTTGGAGAAGACGTAATGATGTTACAAGTGTAGTATTTTGTCACGTGGATAGGTTGCGTGCACATGTTTTGTTCTTCCTTCTTCCCTTTCTTTTTCGGTTTCACTTGAATAAAGCAATCAATTAAGCGCTCGTGTTGTCAAGTCTTTCTGTGTCCTACGTCTTTTGCATTGTTTCAATATGAACGCAAACCAACTAGCCCAACTTTCCCTTTTGCTGAATCACTAACAGTTCATAAGCATAGGCTAATAGCGGTTGACCATACATAAGTTCAGCAGTAAACAATAGCTGGCATATAAAGGACCGTGCAATGTTGATTGTAGCGAGAGATGGAGACGTGAGACGACGTCGTGAAGGCGGCCGACGAGGCCGTGCCGAAGTCTCGCCACTTTATTCGGGAACTGCCAAGCGGAGCGGCGGCGGCTGCAGGCGTCCGAACCGCCAGGCACGTGAACTCGTTCTGACTGGCCCGTGGCACGAGCCACGCGGCTGTCTTCTTTTCTTGCGCTGCAGCTTTTTCCCGAGCGGCGCGGCGCTACAGAAGCTCCCCCCCTAGCGCTTTGCGCGATTAGAAACGTATATACAAAAATGTGTCTCGAAACAAAGGGGTCCGTGGACAGTCCTGGTCGTCAACATGAAAGGGCACATGGTCTTCACGATTGTTCCGGCGGGCGGCACTGAGAGAAGCGCAGCGGCCGAAGAAGTAGACCCCAGGACGCTTGGATCGTACGCAGGCGGGTCCTCCGATTGCTTGATCGGGCCTTTCGATAGCGCAGCAGGTGACGTGAGCGGACGCGGCTGGCAGATGTGCCCGTTGATGGAGTTGATGTCGGGTGCACAGCACGTAGCCTGTCAGCGCGTCGGGCAGATCTAGTAGGCGCTTGCGTCGTCTTGGAGGCCATGAATACAACGCGTGGCCGCGTAACAGGGCGGGTGGAAGAGTGCCGCTGTGTTCGGTGCGAGGGTGATGGTTTCGTCGACGTAAGGCCACGTACGGGAGACATACCGTGTGGTTGGGCGTCGTCGCCGTTGTTGCCGGCGCGCTTGCGTAGTGGTCACCTGTCACGTGGTTGTCGTCGGGCTTGAAAAGCTCCGGAGTAAAGTTGTGGCGAAGCCAAGCGGGCGTGGTCTGTGTAGAAGGGCCTGGCGGCGCACTGGCGCTGGCGGAAGCACCATCATTAGGTGGCGCACGAGGGCTGGTGCACAGATCAGCATGGTCGATGTCTGCCTCTGTGGCAGGTGGGGCGGTCTGCTCTGCCGTAAGCGGACCAGGCATGTCGTCCACACACATGTCAGTCATAGTCGCAGCGTCTTGGAAGTTCGGCCGTAGTTGGTTGGGGGGCTTGAACTTTGGCTGCGGGAGACTGCGAGGGCGATGCTGATCGCTGCTGGCAGGACGCGCAGAGCGTTAATGTCAATGGAAGTTTGGGTTGGTCGAAGGAAAGTCGGGCGGTGACCGTGCCTGTGGCAGACTCCAGGGCGTGCGGAGAGGCAGCCGGTGTAGAGTCTGTCGGCGTCGATGCGTCACGGGCCGTCGAGGTTGGGGAAGACGGGCGAGTGCCAGCCATGCGTGACGGACCCTCGTACGCTCGGGGACCCTCGGGGAGGTCCTCGGGAAGGTCGGTCGAAGCAGGGGCGTCTTCTACCTGGTCGTCGTGGTCGGGCGCAGGAATGGGTGCTCCTGTGTAGGGACCCGAGGTAGAAGGTGGCGTAGTCGGGGGAATTAGGTCGCGGTCGAGGGAGTGCTGCGGGCCGGTTGGTACCGCTCGCTGCGCCGCAGGGGAAACCTGGTAGTCGCGAGTCCCCGGAAGCGGGCGGTAGGTGTGGCCGTAGCACGCGAGCACCGCAGCGCAGAGGTCGTCGTAAGGCTGCGGGCTGGAGCTCAACGCAGCAGCGAGATGACGCAGCTCTACCGGAAGGGCGTCGAGTAGGATGGCGTGCATCATCGGCTGTTCCGTGACGCCATTCAGCGCGAGAACAGCGTCGAGCTGGTAGAAGAACACTCGGGGGTAGGCCGGGTGGAAAGGCTTCACTGGCGGGCAGAGTCGTGGCGCTACATTGATAAATCCCAAGAAGTCTAGCACTCCCGCAGAGTGCTGGCGAGTCTTCTTCCATAGGACAGCGCTGCTTTGCCCGGAAGTCAAATTCTTCAGGCGACTCTAATGCCGTTATTGACCAAACGGCGTGACTGAGCTCATATTTGCCGCCTGAGTGTAGCCGGCATCGGCTGCCAGGGATACTAAGACAGGGTTCGTACAGGTTTCAAAGCAGAAAATTCAAAGGATATTCAAGGACTTTCAAGGCCCTATAGGAGGATTTTCAAGGCTCTCTTCGATAGATTAATTTTTTTTTTCCGTGTCGAAAATCTTGAAACAGTGCTCTCAAAAGGTCTGACATTTATTGTACAAATAAAAATACATATCACAATACAAATCTCCTTGTATTGCGTGCAATAAAGAAATAAAGATAGGTTTACCAAATATCACAATGTAAATTGCTTCAAATGCACAAAAATATTCAGGAAGCAGCTCCTCATAGCTACCCATTTATACATATCACAATGAAATTCTGCTTGTATTGCACACCATAAAAATAAATAAAGTTAGGCTTACCAAACATCACACTGTAAAATCCTTCAAATGCACAAAGCACAAAAATCCTCAGGAAGCAGCTCCTCACAGCTGCCCACTTATACATATCACAATGCAATTCTGCTTGTATTTCACACAATAAAAATAAATAAAGATAGCTTTACCAAATCTATGAATGCAAATTGCTTCAAATGCACAAAGCGCAAAAATCCTCATGGCTGCCCACTTCAGGCAAGCTCCAGTAGCTTTTGCTGAATTTGGATGTTGAGAGAGTGTAGCTCCCCAGTCTTGTCCTTTGCAGTCTTCCTCAAGCCATTTGACTATGTGTGCCACATCATGTTCTGCCTCTGCTTTTTCAGCATAGGCATCTGCAGAAGCCAATAGATCATCAATTGTCGAATCTAGCCTTTTTTTCTTACTTTTCATTGCGTCAACCTCTTCCTCTAAGCAATGCTTTTTCCTCTGCTTCGAAGCTTCAAGGTCCTGCTTTTTCTGGGCTTCCAAATATGCTGCATACTTATGTCTAGCAGCTGACACTGCCATCCTCAGTTCCCTGGTCATTGGAACCTGCAGAACACCACCTGCCTTCCCGACCGCATTACACACAACCCGCTGTGACACATAGGAAAGGTCCTTGAGATTCTCCACGCACACCTGACTGTTCACACTGAATCCCCGTTCAACTGTTGCCTGGCCGTGACTGAGGACAAGCAGAAGCTTTACGATGCTCCATAACTCTGAGTAGCTTGAACTGAACTTCAAGAGGTCAGGGTAGAACTCATCCAGCCTATCAACACTCTTGTCAAATTGTCTAAGCTGATGTTTCTGCTCGTGCAGAAGCTCCGTGTACTCGGCGAACACAGTGTCTCGAAAGTGTTCAGCTATTCTACCCACAGCAATGAGGGCATCCAACACTTTTCTAAAACTTGTAAGGCATTCGTCGGGCTTTGAACACATCTGTCGCGGGTCTAGTGAAGAAAGGCCCCTAACAAATGCAAACTTCAAGGGGCTTCGCTCTAGGACTTTCTTTGTGGCACTGATCAAAAACTGTTTACATTCCATCCGGAACTGAAACACATCCTTTGAGCTTACTTGAGAATTCTTGATAATTTGCTCAAATTTGTAGCCTATGTCCACCTTTTCAAGTGGAATGTGATTCTCGGCATTATCAATGTCAATCTTCAGCAAGCCAACGATTCCTTTGGCCGAGAGGATCGAACATTTCAGAAACTTCATCAGCAGCTTCCTGAGAACAGTTTCTAAATCCCTTGCAAGACAAAAAAAAATTCGTTTGTCTGTCTGGTATTCTACCAGAAAAGGCTTCAGTGCCATTGCCACACACAATGCAAAATTCAACTTTGCTGGCAGCAAAGCATCACAGCTGAACTCAAACAAGTTGCTGAACGAGGCACACTTCGGCAGATTGACATCTTTTTTTCTAGCAGCCACAATGTACTTTCTGATGTCAGACCACACCACCAATGCTCTCTCAATGAGAGGGACATTCTCCAACCACCTGTGGGCAACAAACTTGAGAGGAAAAGTGTATTGGCCTGTAACTGACGAAAAGTCCTCTCTCCGTGCGGGGGCATCTTCAAAAAGTCTGCTCAGACTAGACAGCAGGCAATCAAGTCCCCATTTAGTAGCTGAAACTGCTGCTCTATACGCGTTGTGCACTGTGTGAAGCCCACAAGTGCCTAAGTCCACACACTGACCTTGGTAATGTTCTTGCAAATGCTCTTGGAGGCCCTTAAAGAACTTCAGATTGACATTGGGACCGTCCATTGATATCTGAAGAATCTTTGGCAGGAACAATGGCTCAAGCGAGCTTAGCAACTTTTCCTGAATGTCATCCCGCTGTAGAATGTCCCAGAAAAACGGAGGTATAATACCTAGTCATCACTTTCTGAGCGGCGTCCCAACACCTCACGTGCACATCCATTTGCTTACTGTGCAGATAGTCATTTGCCGACTCATCGAAAAGTACGACGAAGAATTCACACTGTTCTATCTCACGCTGCAAGGCTGAAAGAAAGAAAGGCCTGAGACCATGACATGTCACATAGGCACATTTCTCACCACAAGAAAACGCCTTTGCCACTTCGCTGTCCGGGAACATGAGTCAAAATAACTCCGCTGCTTGGGATGACGACCGGTACGAGAAGTGGGATGTGACGACTTTCAAAGTCCAAAGAATTTCTGCGTCAGTGACAAGCTCGTGTGTTTTAGAAGCATCATTTAGGCTTGGCAACAGCAACGGAGACGCTGTAGTGGACTGCTCTGTCGCAATAGGCGTCAGGTAGCTTTTCAACGCACTCCCTTGCCCCATCTTCACTGCACCAATATGCTTGGCACTTTTCATGCGACTTTTTAAAGCGGATTCACCCATGGCAGTCACATCAAAAGTTTTGCCACAAAGCTTGCACTTAGCCCGATGCGGATTCGTCGTGTCAGGTGCAATCCAGTGCTTGTAGTCGTCATGGAGGAGCCACGTAGTCTGAAATTTGCTTTTTTCGGGCATTGTTTCACATATCAACACATCATTTGCACTAACACGTAAAAGGCACGCTCATTCCAAAAAGCGCTAGCAGCTCAAAGACACGACTAGCCACGACTAGATTAAAGCACGCGCTCAAACGCGGATGACGCGTTGGACGGCATGTTGGACGGAGACAATGGACATGCGATAGCGATGGGGCGACTGCGCTCGCAGCCGATACTACTTCCGCTGGCACCGGCGGTGACGTCTTCTGTCATTGACACGACTTGTACGGTGAACACTGCCTCCGAGACTCACATCGTCAAATGTTGCCACATGCCTAACAAATGTCTGCTAAATAGCTATAAAAATTGGTATCGTTTGTTGGCCGCACTTCAGAACTCAAATAAAAACAAAATTTCAGCAATGAAAACCGTTTTCATGATGACAAATACCAATTCAAATTTATCATTCAAGAAATTCAAGGTTTTTCAAGGACTGGTCCAAAATTCAAGGTTTTTAAGGGCCTTGAAAACAGACTCGGTTTTCACGGGTATTCAAGGACCTGTGCGCACCCTGTAAGAACATGAGACGATCGCAGAACACATCAACCTACTCTGTTCTCTTTTTTGCACCTTTTCAACGAATCCTTGCCAGGTTTGGCTACTTTGTGCCAATTTGGCTACTTTTATTAGGCCGGTGGCAGCAGAAAAAACGTCTTGGCTACTTGCCTATTTTTTGGCGACTTTCTTGTTCCTTCGATTTGAACCAAATTATCAATATCTTGTGGTGCCGCAGAAGCTTGCTTTCAGTTACGCGGTAAACACGCGGACCAAGGAGTGTTTTCAGCTCCCAAAATTGAACTTGGCGCTTGCATTACGCAAAAGACTTTTCAACGCGTGGCTAAGACTCGAGAGAAAACTGTTGTACTGTTGCACTGTTGCATGGAGCCTTACTTTGGAGACAACTTATTACTGAACGCTACTTGAAACTGTAATTGAAAGTGAACAGGACAATCGATAGAGCTCCGCGTCCAGAAAGCTCTGCAGACTGCAGATATGGAACCTCACCAACTCGCCCAATCTGCCTGTCTTCTACAGATATTGGAGATCGGATATCCGGTGAATAGCCTGTGTTATTTCTTAGAATTAGGTATGCGGACTGCAACCCTGAAACAATAACTACACGAACTTCGTCATCACGCGAGAAATGATTGTGAATGTGACTACAATTTTTGCTTCAGTAACAGCAACTGTGATTTTGGGCACACTCATGCAGCACTAATTTTTATTGTTGTGACAAGGCTGGTGCTTCTAGTTGTGATGAGTGAAGTGCATGTTTGGAAAATTGTGCCAATGTGATAAAGGTGAATAATGGAAGAAGAGAAGGACGATGGCAAGAACGGCGGGTGTGAGCTCCGGTGGTGAGAATTGCCAAGAAGATGTGGCAATATTGCACGTGAGCAAATGGAACACACGCTCAGCCAATGAGGATTCTCCATGGGAATTCCGAAGCGAAAGGCCACGGTTGCAGAAGGGTCCAGGGGGAGACGTGGTCAAGACGTGGCGGAGCGAAGAAGGTGTCAGGGCGCGGGAGTGGCGGTCGGCGGAGTACCCGTGCAACGGCCGCTGCGGGCTCCCACCTGGGCGCGTACCCAACCTTCTTCCGAGCGTCTGGCATTGGCCGGACCCACGCTTCTCATCACCTGGCGTTGGCCACGCAAGACCAGCGTCTCCTCTGTCAACCACATTCTTCGGCTGGCGAAACGCCGACAGGGCATCCGACCGTTGACCCCGACTCGCCGGTCGCGTCCGTCGGCGGAGAGCCGCTGCCACCTCATCCGGCCTCCGACGCCAGCGTGTGTTCCTCTCGATGACATCCGTGCCTCTCATCGTGAACGGTGACGCTTTTGGAATAACTCTTGCGCATTAGCCCCATGTCGCTTGGTAGCTACGAGTTATTCATGTGACTTGTGTATGCTCAAGGTTTGTTTGTTGCATGTTATCTTTTCATCTTGTAAATATATTTAGTTTTCTTTGTGTGCGTGTACAAGCAGTCTTGGAAAGCGGCGACAACCATGACGAGGCAAGGCAGCTACAACCAACCTTCCACTCCCTTCTACATTGACAGCAGCTAAGCAGCTGAAAGAGCTCTGCTCGGGAGAAGAGAGGGAGTGGAGAAGGTTGCGTTTACGTTCTTGATGACGTTTGTCATCACTTTCATCCCGAACCTACACGAGAGCGCGTTCATTTGAATAGCCTCGTGACACTAAGTCCTTTTAAGGAAACTCACGCAAAACGTGTGAAGTGAGTGTCATTTCTGCAGTAGCGCGAGAAACTTAGTCATCCTACACGAAATGATTGCTCAAGTGAGCAGCTTATAATTTAATCTCAGCAATTAAGAGTTCAAAGAGTTCTTGCTGCACTTATTTACATTACCGCCAAAAGGATCTTGCTTTTAGTCATTTAAGTAAAAACATCGCAGTTGTTTTCACACACGCCTGGCTACTTTTGGCTACTTTTACTGCCCTCCGCTCAAGTTTGCTACTTTTTGGCTAGTTATCCTAATTTCTTGGCTATTTTTTTGCCTTTTCGACCTGGCGACCCTGTCCCTGGGTGTGGCTATAATCTCTTTTGCGGTGTTGCAAATAATCGTGACCCCTCAAAACTTGCACTGCCAGCACTAATCTTGCTGTTTCTAATAAGCTGTGTGTTATGGCACAACTGGGTGACGCACCTAGATGCAACTTCTAGCCATGCTGGACTAGACTAGATCGCTTAGCAGAACGATGGCCAGGGCTTAATTAACTTTTCATCTCCCCAGATTCTCTACCTAGGGTAGTAGGGCCTTCGATATGTTTCCAATCACACCCCCCTTTGCTGTCTCCAAACACCACCCTAAAAAAACTTGGAGCATGCTTGAGCTTCGCCTTCAATAGTAGAACGCGATAGCGTAATCGGGCCCAGTGCATATCGGCTTCAACTATGCCACAAGGAAAGGAACATTTGTGCGCGTAACATTGGCAGTTTCCAACTATCCTAGAATTAACATTAAGTAGGATGGAAAACTGGGCGAGTTGGTGTAGATTCATTGTGGCTACCAGTGCGAAACACATAGACGAGGAAGTAAGAAGTGGACACGGCACAGCACTGAACTTTCAACTGAATTTTTATTGAGGAACACGAAAAAATATATACATCGAACAAAGGTAACAGCACGTGACTATCCCAGCCTTGGCAATCTATAATCAAATGACTCAGAAAAAGCACACTGCACATTTAAAGGGGCCCTGCAACACTTTACCAAGTAGCAATGGAATTGATTCACTAAAGGAGCTTATTGCCACACGAATTCATTGCCGCAAAAATTTTTGGAATCCGTCCAGTACGAGTGGAGTTACAAAGATTTCTCGCACGCTGCAATTGCATTCTCTCTTCTCTCGTCCCGTCGAAAGCGCTGGAAGCTAAGCAGGGAGGGATGGCACGGGGAAAGAAAATACGTCACGCGCGCCTCGTGATCTTGAGCGCTTTTTCCCTTTCTTTTTTTGTTCCAATACGCGAATCTTCATTGCGATCGCGTGCGCACGCGTGGACAAGTCGCGGCCTCCCGCGGCGGCCTTTGTAACTACCGAGCGCGCCATGCTCAAATCGGCCAATGGCTGATACAAAAAAAATCACTCGTCGGTGACGAGTGATTTTTGAGTACACAACGTCATTTGTCGAGAGAAGAGAAAGCAATTTCTGGCTGACTTTGAGAATTTATTGTGAATTCCACACCGCGTGCTGCGCTATAATATTTGGCTCGTGTGTTCTCGAGAGCCTGGACTACCGATCGGCAGCGTGTTCTGAGCATGCTCAAAAAGTGTTGCAAGGCCCCTTTAAGCAAAGTAAAGGATACGTCTACCAAGTAAAAGGCATAATCACAACACGACACAGGGTAACAGATAATTATCCACAATCTAACAAGTTAGCTTCGTTGCCCAGTAAGGCAATAGATGGCTGACTGACACACTGACTCCCCTTTTTACGTATAAAAAATGCCTCCATTATCTCTCTTGACAGTTTTTCAGGGTCACGTTTGCTTTTTCGCAAAGGGGGCGGCACCCACAATTGCGACAGTGCATGGACAAATGTGAATGCACGAAGCCTTTCAAAGAACTGTGGCGTTCTCTCAGCCTAATATTTAAACACCCCCCTGTCTGTCCTATGTATTGACGACCGGATGTAAAAGGAATTGAATATACCCCGTTTTGAATGCACGGAACAAACTTCATACCGTGTTTCGTGGAGCATTGCAGATTGCTTCTATTTTCTTTGTTGTCTATGCGCCTACTAACTGCCTGGCAAATTCCTTTCAGCTTGGGTTTACTCGAAAACCCGAGATTTATTCTGAATTTAGACGCAACCTTCTTTAAAGGGACCCTGAAACGGTTTTGACGATTTTGTACAAACACATTGGGCGAGTAGACCAAGTCCTAAGGCTCATTTACAGATTAATTTAAGCTCTCTGCTTACACTGTGTAATTTATTACAACGCTATAAAGCTGCGAATCGCTGCAGATCACTGCGGCTCAGCCCAACGCATTTTCAACCGCCCCTTGCGAGTACGACATGCAGTGTCCGCACGACGTCATTGGGGCTGCGGTGTGCGCGCACGAAAAATTGGCTGGCAGGGTGGCGGCAGCTGTCGGAGCACATATCAACCACTCCGCGATGTCTCTGTTGCCAGACGGCGTGCGTGCTGCCGGGCGCACTGGGCTATGGTCTCCGAGATGCACGCAACCTGTCGGCGTGCAATCTCGGAGGTGATCACTGGGCGAAGCTCAAATCATCGAGTGTGCTCACGTGAGCTCTGCAATCGCCAGCGATGCCAGCGTGTCTTATGAGTTGAGGAGGCAAGGCAGGGGTGAGAAGGAGGGTATGATATAATTGTCCGTAGCCGCCTTGGTACACGGCGTGCCGCTAAATTTGTGGTGCCAATGGTTTTATGATGCTCTAGCCTAAACGCTGACAAAGCTTCAAATAACCGTTTCAGGGTCCCTTTAACCTGTGTGAAAAAGAATGTACGTATGGGATACAGACAAAATGGCTATAATCTTCATTATCACTCTTACGTGGGGCCTGTCCCTTGATCTCACGAAGCAACTTATCACATGTCATAGAAATGGCTGACTTAGGATAGCCGGCCTCGATGGTGTTGTCACCATCGTATACCTGACAGCGTTCAAAATCCGGTACAAAGGCTGCGCGAGGCCGGCTATCCTAAGATTATAGCCGTTTTGTCTGTATCCCATACGTACATACATTCTTTTCCACACAGGTTAAAGAAGGTCGTGTCTAAATTCAGAATAAATCTCGGGTTTTCGAGTAAATCCAAGCTGAAAGGAATTTGCCAGGTAGTTAGTAACAGGGCTGGGCAGTATCGAAGATACATGTATCTTAGATACTATCTTAGATACTCTTTCGGTATCTTGTATATGTATCAAGATACATCTCGCAAGACGAGTATCTGTATCTGTATTTCGGTTACATTCGATAATGTATCGTGCATCTTAAGATACAAGATACTGCGATCGCAACGCTACCGTGCGAAACGAGCGTTGCGAAAGATTAATCGCTGACCTAACTGCGCTTCTCAGGATGGTACTGAATAAAACCAAGGGCAGTGACATCATTTTATCTTTCCGCCCGACTACACCAGTGAGGGAAGACGATGAGGTGTGCGCGCGTCCTTTTTGGTGGAGCAGAGCAACATTACAGAGCTCGCGCAGTCTCGACAGAAACTACGTGCGCGTGCATGCCCACGTGCCTTTTCTTTTCTCAATTTTTGTCCCCTTTTTAGTTGTGTCTCAGCCATGACACTTACCCTTAGCCACTTGCAAGCGCCGCTTTCCATATGCGTGCTGCGATGACCACATAAATTCTGATGCCGCTCTCCAGAACAAGCATTTCTATCAGATGGCATCTTGGCATACCATGACGCTTTCTTCCTGCTATTTCTATTCACAGAGCTCTTGGAAGTATGACTGTTAGCACACGTGCTTTCTCAGTTGTCCTTCTCTTGCATCACATACATTACCTAGGGCTCTGAAATGTTTTTTTCCTGCTCTGGTGAATTCAATATGTCTTCACTGAAGAGCAGCCAAAATAAGCTCTCTGTTTCATCCTTACTTTTAACTATGCTTTATTTCTGCTACTGTTTACACATTCATATTCACTTGAGCTTACTCTTCTGCCAAGGCAATTTGGGAAAAAGCTATGTCATTATGTGGACGTGCAGTGAGTATACAGCATGAAACATTCTGCTTACTGCTTGTTAAAACGACCAAATTCAGTTTGCATTACAATAATGGGAATAATTAGGGGCCATCTTAAAGATCTTAAAAGGAGTATTAGAGAAACATTGTTATATCAAATGGTCCCTTTTTCTTATGAACATCCCAACGAAGCATTTCAGGCAATTTTCCATAGGCACTGATTTTTTTTATTGTCTTACCTTGACAGGTAAGTTCACAATACGTCATGCTTAGTTGTCATAGCTATTAGGAGTGCCAGCTGTATAGTTTATCTGAATTTATTCACTACGAATGCTTTAAACAGAATGGCTTTTCTAGCTTAGTTATAATTGTTTTTTTTTTAGGCCGCCCTGTTTTTTACTATTACTAATTGCCAGGTAAGCATAGTTATAGGCGGCAATAGCGTGAATAGCGGCGTTGCCCTGCGGCGATTTGTGCAACTACACTCCCACGCGCTCTTATATTTTTCATTTTGGTGTGATCGGGTCTAAACCACAAAAACTTATCACCGCTCGGCGCAAGCCGCCCCGCAATCTTTCGTAAACTTCGAGATTGTCTCAGATTGTTCTGCTAAGATTACGCGCAAATCCTACTGCGGCGGCCGCATGTCAATGGACGCGAAATGCTAAAGGCGCATGTACTATGATTTGATTTCACGCTAAAAAACACCACATGGTCAAAATTTCCGAAGCCTCCCCACTTCTGCGTCCCTCATAATCATATCGTGGTTTTAGGACGTAGAAACTCAAGAATTATTATTCAGATTACGCGCAGTACACGCGTAATCACCAGCGATAATGCTGGAAGGTGCGATCACTGATGTATAAAACAAGACGGTTTCTGCGAATGATCAGATTACCGAAAGCCGACGACATTTATTGCCGCTATCAGAGTGCAGCGCGCTTTGCTCGTACTTCGAGTTACTTAGTTTTCTGGGCACAAGTGCACAAGTTAGCCCAATAATGAGTTTCATCTCTATCGGAGTGACTGCCGCTTTCTTCATAGTCATCATCACGTGACAATATAATAGATCTGAGGCGTTTCTGGGGTGCACATGTTCTCTCGCTGGAGAAAAATTGATTGCACGTTAGGTAGTATATAGATAACGAACAGTTTACGCCAGCATATAAGAAGAATATGAAAAGTAATAGCTTTATGTGCTCTACTTAGGTCTATACAGTGAAACCTCGGTGATACGAATCTCACGGGACCAACAAAAATATTCGTATCATCCGAAATTCGTATCACCAGAAAGCATGGAAGGTTAGCATGCGACAAAAGAAAGCTGGCGTACATTTTCATTTATCGTTTTTCAGGGCCGCAGCAACGTCAGGAAGAACTCTGTATGACTGTCAGTTGAGTTTTTGTTTTCAGATGTATTGTGGCCAAAGTAACGGAAGAAGCGCTTTGAAGCGTTAGACCAAGGCCACAACATTTCAGAACCGCGGTCCCATGTTACGATTTCGTTATCGCGGTGGTGTTGGGGGGTGTTTTTTGGGAGATTTATGGTCGTGCCTGCACAAGTGCGACCTCAACAGTCGCACATGTTGACGCTGTGGGGCCTGACTCCTTCGCCAAGACCGTCCTCGCCTTCTTTTGGTCCTCCTCCACCTTTCATGGTATGTCTGATGCACGAGGCAGGCAGGTGTACACACAGTAAAACCAAAGCAGCCCGCGTCGATGCGCTAGAAAAAAAAAAAAGAAGTATGGCGACAATGCCTTCTGTAATCTAAACACGAAGGCACACGGAGGTACATTAGAGCCTCAAAGATTCGGGCGCACAATCTTGGATGCCGCGACGCGTCTCTGAAGGTTTATTCTCACCGTAAGAAATGTATTAACGTGTCTCTACCGATTTGGCTGTGCGGCGCGCTTGCGTTCCCGCGCTCGCGCGGGCTTGGCGCGTCTTCCGCGACAGCACCTCTTCGTACCTTGGTGGTAGCGTACGTTCGTATGAAGCGTGGCGGGGGAAAATCGGTTCGCAACAACCGTACTCCATTACAGTGCAGGCCAATGGGCCTTGGCCGGGACCAAAGAAGAATTCGTATCACCCCGAAATTCGTATGACCTGTGTTCGTGAGGTTTCACTGTATACACAATGCGTCGCAAACGTTCGCTACAAGCGTCGTTGCTTATGTACACCGGTGATTCGGTATTTGTCACGAATTATCTCGGGAGCGCTTGCAGTGGATGGGATTGAGAGAGACACGGGAGTCGGAGGTAGCACAGCAAACACACTTTATCGAACAAAGAGGCACACCATAATCAACAAACACTCAATTCGCGTCAAAAAGAACATTAAAACCGAAACAAGAACTAACTCTGATCTAACTCAAGTTCGTCTCTAGCCCTCAGCCAGTCTCTAGCCACTATGGCTGCTATGGCTTCTCTCTGGCTACGCGCGTGCAGTCGCGCACTGATCGAACGTCTTACTGTTCGTGGCGTTGGCTTGAAAGCGACGTAGCCTCGCCGTCACGTCATGTCCGTCACTGACGTTCTCGAAGCGGTCGTACGGTCGCCGTCTGTCGATCCGCTTTTCTCCCTTGTTACCCGGTCGTCGAGGGTCTTGGCAGGTTAAGCCTAACGGCGTCTTCGGTCTCTCCTAAGTACCGCCCGGCCGAACCGATGACGTGGCGCTCCAGGGACTGTCATGTGGGTCGCAGCCGTCCTGTTAGGAAGGTGAAGCGCTGCAGGAGCACCGGGAACCGCTGAGCTGAGTTGCCGCAGGTCCGGGGAGCGTCTCTCGGCATCTCCCGAGGTCGACGGCTGCTTCCCGGCACCCTCACGCCGCTAACTCCGGATCCGGGCGCCTGCTGCTTTCGCCGCGAGAGCGACGCTGCCTTCTTGACCTTCCTCGTTCGGCGCTCCACAGGACAATGCCGTTCCTTTTCTCTCGGCTCTTCGACCACGGCTCGGGTCGCGTGCCACGCGCCCTTCGTCGACCAATCGCGTGCGTGGACGTGGCAGTGTAGCACACCATCGGGTAACTTTCCACCCGCCGCGTACCATCACCACTCGCATACCTTCGGCACCTGCCTCGTGCGCCCCTTACTCATCACATTGGCCCCCCTTTTTAAGAGTTTTTTTTCCAAAAAACTGCTTCCTTCTTCCTCTCTAGGGTTGCGGCCTTCAGTTCATCTTGTGACTCTTGATCATTCGTGCGCGAGCTGGCTTAACACCTTCCATCGCCGCACTTCCTCACTTGTCACAACATCACATCACAACATCACAATTCACAACACCGACACAAAGATGCTCAGTCATTGTTCACATAGTTCATTGTCCCTAGCACTTGTCTTTCTCTACACTACTTCAAAACATCATGATGACCCCTCCTTCGACACCTCTCGGGCCGAGTTTTTGACAAAGTGTCTTACGTCTTTGTATATTCCTGGCCAAAACGCTTCTCTGGCCACTTCCCTGCGTAGGCTTGTAGGATCTGTATTCCCATTTGCATAGTGGTATGCTAAGATGGCCTGTCTAAAGCATGTTGGCACCATCAGTTGTCTGATTACAGCTCCATTTTTCCAAAACTTTCGAAATACCAAGTCTTTGCTAGATTCATATGATACTTCATCTCTAAACCCTTCTCTTCTCGGTTTACTTCCGATCCTATTTATTGCGTACCTTAGGGTCCTGTCTATTCTCTGCTCTCTGGAGAGATCCTCCAAGGATACCCCTATCCGCTGTATACTTGTCAATTCACTCTCTGGTTGCCTTCCACTACTCTCCCTAACTTCCGAGTTACATGGGCTTTTCTTTTTCTCCTCTTTTCTGATGCCCTGATCTCCTTTCTTGGCATAGATACCCCTCCACGCTGGGTCATCCACCCTTCGCACACCTGGCCTATTTCCCAAGATCACATCGTATAATGGATCTTCCATGCACTTGGCCGTGATTTATCCTACAAAATAGGGTGTATCTAGCCTTATCTTAGCCTCTGGTAAACTCCTCTTTGATCCATCTACAAATACTACATTACCCGTTCTTCCCGTAAAATCTCTCTTGTTCACAAGGCTTTTCCTGACTAACACGGTGTCTGCCCCCGAGTCTCTCAACACAGTTACCGGTTTGTCATTTACCTTGCCTACCACCACGGGCATATCACTTCCTGCCGACATGTCCAACACAGTGCTAACAACCTCTGGTTTTTCTTCGGCCTTGACTGCACATGCCCGATTCTCTTCAGGTCTACTCCTGCATTCACTAGCCTTATGCCCCCCTTTTTTGGCATATCTGGCAGATCACTGGCGATTCCTGTCGACTACTGCTTGTTCTACAGTTCATGGCAATATGCCCGAGCCGATTACACAGGAAACATCGCTGCTCTTTCCTGGTTCTCCTTGTTGGGGCCTCACCGGTAGACTCTTCTTCCTCGGGGTTACCACTGTCTCCTTTTTCTAAATTCCTTAACCCCTGAGCCTCCAAAAACTGGTCTGCCTGCCTTGCCATTTCCTCTAGCGTGCCTACCTTTCTTTCTTTCAAGAATATGGCCAACTTGCTACTGCAACGGTTGAGGAATTGCTCTCCCACTATTCTGTCGCGGACACCTTCGTATGTTTTTTCTGTCTCTGACAGTTCTATCCAGCGATCAAAATAGTTGGATAAGCGGCAGACAAACTGCTTGCCAGTCTCGGAGTTCTCGGGCCTACACGTCCGGAACTTTTCCCGGAAACCCTCAGCGTTCAGCCTGAACCTTTCTAATAAAGTTCTTTTTACCAGATCATAATCTAATGAATCTTGAGCTGGCATGCGGCCAAACACACTCAACGCCTCTCCCACGAGGCACAAACTCAAGGCATTGGCCCACTCGCTCCTCTCCCAGCCTTGCCCTACCGCAATCCTCTCGAAACGATGCAAATAGGCATCCAAGTCGTCCCTTCGCTCATCGAAGGGTGCCATTAACTTGCGAGGGCAGATCTGTCTAGGTCTGGGAGTAGGTGAGTTGGCCGACGCCGTCGTGGGGGGTGCTCGCGTTGCTCGCCGCGTCGCGTGAGCATGCGTTTACCTGCGCGAGCCTCAACTTGAGCTCGAGAATTTCTTTCTCGCGCTCGTGTTGTTCACGCGCGAGTTCCCTTTCTCGCTCGAGCTGCATCTCATGCTCTTTTTGTGCGGTTTCAAAAAACTGTTTCGTCTCCTCCTTATTCATTCCTACGTCTTTGGCCACGGCCGCCAACTTCTCCCAATCCATCCCTGCAACCCCCGACGATACGTGACTGGGCCGAAAGATAGAAAAATCCTGGCAGGCTCGCCACTTATTATGTCACGAATTATCTCGGGAGCGCTTGCAAGGGATCGGAATGAGAGAGACGGGAGACCGTGGTGGCACGGCAAACAGACTTTATCACACGCACAAAGAAAGGACGGAGACAATAAACGCTAAAAAATGCACACAACAGAAATCGGCAACAAACCGAAACAGAAACTAGTCGGCCATTGACGTTAAAACCAACTCTACTTCAAGTCGCGTCTGGCCACTATGACTACACATGTCTCGCGCCCTAATCGAACGTCTATTGCTCGTAAGGTCCGCGCGAAACAAAGTCAGACAAAGGCTCACTCAGTCACGTCGAGGAAGTCCTCGGAGACGTCTCACAGTCGTCGTCGTCGACTCGTGTCCCCGCTGCTCGTCTCCCTCGCTTGTACTCCGGTCGCTGTCGGTGTCTTCGTCGGGCTTGCCAAGGTTAGGCCTCGTTCCTTGCCACCCGATCCAACCGAACCTGGCTCTCTGGGGATTGTCGGTTGAAGGCCTGCCGTCTGGTCACGAAGTGGAACCGCTGCTGGTACGCCGGAAACCGCCGTGGTGAGGCTGCTGCAAGCCAGGGGAGTCTCGCCGGTCGCTTGCCCAAGTCGAGGACTGCTTCCCGCCTCACGCTGTTGCCATCGGAACCGAGCTACCGCTGCTCGCCGCATGTGCGACGCTGACCTCTTCCAACTTCTTCCTACGGCGCTCCACCGAACAATGCCGTTCCTTTTCTCTCGGCTCTTCGACCACGGCTCGGGTCGCGTGCCACGCGCCCTTCGTCGACCAATCGTGTGCGTGGACGTGGCAGTGTAGCACACCATCGGGTAACTTTCCACCCGCCGCGTACCATCACCACTCGCATACCTTCGGCACGTGCCTCGTGCGCCCCTTACTCATCACAGTATTGCATAAGCGGTCTTTTACGTACAAGGTAAAAGTACACACCGCTATTAGTGCCATCGTGTGAAGGCTTCTTATTGAAGCTTGTGTGGTTAGATGGCAACCCGCTAGCTGGTCGGCAAGCTCAGCAGCGACTCCCATCAATTACAGAAATGACAAGCAAGAACCGCTGTCAGCGAAGTGTCTGCAGAGCTCTCCAGTTAAGCAGCTAAAACAAACTCTAATAAGTTCTTCGGAAGTAAACTAATTTACTTTGACCAAGAAGGACAAAACTTTTGAGATACGAACAAGCGTATCATTAAAATGAAATTGGCCACATTTAAGAAATTTTCAAGCAGGTTTTTTTCTGCATAGGAGTTTGCTACTACATTATTGGGTTCTCAGGGGTGAGACGGCCGAAATTGATTTGGGAGCAGTTTTCGGAGCAGCAAAATTTCAATTTTGGAGCAGAAGAACCTTGTTTCGGAGCAGTTAGCGGCATGTATTATGTCGTCTTCGGAGCTTGAAAGCATAAATTTGTAGCAACTTGAGAGGACTAGTACATAGTGTAATTTTTCGGCTTAAAATACACATGACATTCAAACAGCCTTTGGAGAAATCTTTTTTTTAATAGATTATCCAGGCATGAACTGCACTATTTTCTTTACGAACAACACAATTTATCCAACCCGAGCAACAATATATGAAATACATGCTGCAGATCCTGCTAACATTTGCGGCCCGCGGCAGGCCCGTAGCCAGGGGGGGGGGGGGGGGGCTAGCCCCCCCCCCTCCCCCCCGAAATTCGGATGGAGGGGGGGTGTTTTACCGCGAATAAATAACAAAAATAGGTGGTTTCCGAAGTTTTCAACAGGTGCCCCCCCCCCTCCCCCCCCCCCCCCCCCCCCGAAAAAAATTTCTGGCTACGGGCCTGGCCGGCGGTACTAACGGTTAAAACGTAGTTGCGGCGAACGCACTACTTTTTGTGGCATAAATGTTAACTGCACGTATTTATCACGTAAGCGTAAGTGTGCCGCAAATGGTCTTCCGTCTTATCGGTTACGGCACAGACTGGTAAATCAATGATTCCGACTACCACGCGATTGCGGCGATGCCTTCACGCATAAGAATCACGAAATAACAAAAACGGTATGGCGGCCACCGACGAAGGCGCCAGTATGACCACTCCATCACAATAAAGCACCTCCAGCTATCTGCTCGGCCACGCGGGTGGCGTAGCGTCACGTGTCCTGAACTCTTAACGCGCCGCACAGTCGTTCGCTGCCACCTCGTGCGGCACCGCCTTCAAGAATGCGGCTCGGGCGCCGAAAAACCTTACCGCACTGACACTACTACATGAAACGCTTGCTGCGAGCGTAGCGCCGTTGTAAGTCTACCGCACGCTTTCATTAAGGAGCGACACAAACGCTCTTTGTTTCGTTCGCAGCCGCCTACTCGTGCAAAACCGATAGAACATAGCGGAGACGTGTCGCATACATGAAGCTAGTCGTCGCCGCGTTGACGAAACAAGGTACTCGCATCACCTGCGCACGGTATCAGGCGGAGCGATACGAACACTCTCACGGCCAACGCACGCGTTGGGTACAGCAAGAGGTCCGGCAGAGACAGCGTTAGACGAGTGTGAGTAGCCATGTGGCCATGTGCACACAACTAGCGGAGTAGCACACAACTAGCACGGCCGAAGGGGGAGATCGAGCGGCCGTGCAACTAGCCAGGAAAGGTAGTAGCGCGTTTCAGTGAAATGGCGTTGGTTGTCCTTCAACTGCAGATCGCGGTTGAGCCGTGCACAAACTTATCACGGGAAGCCGTGCCTCCGTCTGCTCGCATATTACAATGTGTCAAGGTGTCACGCATATTACAACCACAGAGAGGATTATCGCCGCGCCACAAAGGCGTAGGGTGCAACTACAAAGGCGCGTAAAAGAGTGACACCTGGGCGACCTGGGCGCGTCTTCGGGTTCTGCGAACGTGTCATCCTTGACGCTGCTTCGTCACGTTTTTTTCCCGCTAAAACTCGCGTGGCCATCAAAATTGTCGCTTTTGAAGTCGTTTTGGCGCAGTTCGGCGCAATTTTTGCAATTTTTCTGCTTTGGGAGCAGATTGGCGCAGGAAAATGAAATCGTATCAAAAATGCGCAATATGCGCAGCTGTCTCACCCCTGGGTTCTATAACAACAACTTTGCCAATGTATCGCAGTATCTTAAGATACAATTGGCAAGTATCGTATCGGATAAAATTTTTGTGGTAGTATCTTGTATGTGTATCTTCAATACTTTTTGCCTGAGTATCTTGTATCGTATCGCGATAAAATTTCAAAGTATCTTTGCCCAGCTCTGGTTAGTAGGCGCATAGACAACAAAGAAAATAGAAGCAATCTGCAACGCTCCATGAAACATGGTATGAAGTTTGTTCCATGCATTCAAAACGGGGTATATTCAATTCCTTTTACACATAGGCGTGCGCAGGGTTCCCCTTCAGGGGGGGGGGGGGGGGGGGGCGAAGGCTCGTCGCAGCACCCCCCCTTCCCTATTAGGTCAATGTATGGGGCAGACTTTGCACCCCCCCTTCTTAGGGGACTAGGGGGGGCGGCCGCCCCCCCCTGCCCCCCTCGTGCGCACGCCTATGCAGTCGTCAATACATAGGACAGACCGGGCGGTGTTTAAATATTAGGCTGAGATAACACCACAGTTCTTTGAAAGGCTTCGCGCATTCACATTTGTCTATGCACTGTTGCGATTGTGGGTGCTGCCCCCCTTTTTGAAAAAGCAAATGTGCTCTTCAAGCACCCCGAAAACCTGTCAAGAGAGATAATGGAGGCATTTTTTATACGTAAAAAGGGGAGTCAGTGTGTCAGTCAGGCATCTATTGCCTTACTGGACAACGAAGCTAACTTGTTAGATTGTGGATAATTATCTGTTACCCTGTGTCGTGTTGTGATTATGCCTTTTACTTGGTAGACGTATCCTTTACTTTGCTTAAATGTGCAGTGTGCTTTTTCTGAGTCATTTGATTATAGATTGCCAAGGCTGGGATAGTCACGTGCTGTTACCTTTGTTCGATGTATATATTTTTTCGTGTTCCTCAATAAAAATTCAGTTGAAAGTTCAGTGCTGTGCCGTGTCCACTTCTTCCTCGTGTACGTGTTTCGCGCTGGTAGCCACAATGTATCCTAGAATGTCTACTGGATGTACACTTGCTAAGTGCCCGCTACGCTATATTTCTTTCTTTTGCTAATTAGAGATGTACCCACTACACATCCATAAGATGCTATGTGCACTTGCGCAGCTGCACACTTTGTAATGAGTGGGCAGCTTAAAAGGAGCCACTCGTTGCGCAATTCAATTGTTTTGAGGCCTGGTGCAATTCTAGGATTCGGCCACCCAATATTACATGCGCTATGGAGACTCCTTCCACTAGATGACATTCATATAGTGTTTTTCTCCAAAGCATTTTCAAGCAATGACGTGGCTCTGTGGTAGAACACCTGCTTGCCACGCAGACGGCTTGGGTTCGATTCTCTCTTCGAACCGAATTTTTTCATTTTTATTTGATTTGCATTTTTCTCGATTTTATGGTCATGGACAAGATGATGTTTAGCTCACAAACAACAACGCCAACGCCGGAATTTCTGCGAAACGAGCACTAGGATGCGATAGGATATGCGTGATGGTGGCAAAGTATACGGCGCTTGATTTAGCGCGCTGTGGTAAAACTTATGGAATAATGATAACCTAGCAATGAGACGTCGATTGGAAAGTGTTTGTAAGCCAGATTCTGCTTTCAAAGATGTTACGCTGATATCATTTGAAAAGGCGGAGTGGATGAAACGAATGGCACGATTCTGAAAGGCCTCAAGGGCATTTGTGAGGAAAATCTGGCAAGGATTCCAAATGGCTGATCTGTACTCTAGTTTGGGCCGTATTAGTGTTTTGTACGCTAGTAATTTGACATGCTGTGGAGCGCTTTGTAAGTGACATCGTAAAAACCCAAATGTTTTGTTAGCTGATGCAACAACGTTTGTCACATGTGCACACCAGTCGAGATCATTTGATATCGTCACACCTAAGTATTTATATTGGCATACTGTCTCTAGTTGCTGATTTGCTATTTCATATTGGAATTTCAAAGGGTTAGAACGGCGAGAAAAAGACACTGTTTTTCATTTACTAGCATTTAAAACCATTAACCAGCGTTGACACCAATCTTGAATGTTGTGCAAGTCCTGTTGAAGAGCAAACTGGTCAGTATTGTTAACAACTGAACGATAAATAACGCAATCATCGGCAAACATGCGGATTTTGCTACTAACATGCAATGGTAGGTCATTAATATATATTAGAAAGAGTAGGGGGGCCTAATACCGAACCCTGAGGGACGCCGGATCCTACTGAAAGAGGCTCAGAGTTGTTGTTATTGACGCACACTGACTGCAAGCGGTTAACAAGGAATTGCTCAATCCATGTTAGAACTGCGGGTTATAGATTTAGTCGGGAGAGTTTTAGTAGTAAGCGTTGATGAGCAACTTCGTCGAATGCTTTCGCAAAATCAAGAAAAATTGCATCAGTTTGAATGTTAGCGTCTAGATTTAGGTGCAGGTCGTGAAGAAAGGCAGCTAATTGTGTTTCGCAAGATAGTCCCTTGCAGAACCCATGCTGTGAATGGTGAAAAAAATTGTTAGAATCAAGGAAGTTAATTACATGAGCGTATGTGACATGCTGCATGATCTTACAAGCACTGATGTGATGGAAATGGGGCGGTAGTTTAGGGGTGAACTCTTGCTGCCTGATTCGTAGACTGGAACGACCTTGGCCATTTTCCACTCTTTTGGTAGGTTTCCAGAAGACAGTGACTGGGAAAACAACAGTGTTAGATATGCCGCGGAAATGAATTTAGTGTTCTTTAGAAACTTCGATGTGATTTCATCGAAACCAGCGGATGATGACAGTTTAATGTTGGCAATTATGTTTGAAATGCCGTCTATCGAGAAGGTGATAGGAGGCATTGTAGCCTCAAAAGGGGCAAGACACACAGGAAATGGTCCGTCAGATTCTTTGGTGAATACAGAAGAAAACGCTGTGTTAAACGTGTTAGCGTGTCTTTATCCGATAGTATTTCACCCTGTTCGTTGGGCAAAGATATAGTGCGGGTTGGCTGTGGGTTGATGGTTTGCCAAAATTGATGGTTTGCCATTTTCACTTATCTTAGCCAGGTCGTAGTGAAAAAAAGTGAACTTGCTTTGACGAATTGCTGTAAGATATGCACGTTCTGCTTCATAGTACTTTAGTATCCCATGAATGGTACTGTGGGTTTTGCTTAGCCTGACAAAAAAGTCGGCTTTTTCTTGTTTTCAAATATTTTAAGGTTTTTCGTGAACCATGATTTGTGACGGTTAGCATTGATTGACAATGTTGGAATGTATTTATCGGTTAGATATGCTATTTTTTCTTTGAAGAGACCAGTTTTCAAGAATGTCGCGCTGTTGAAATGTTGCTTCGTATTCCTCGTAAAATTATTCAAATTCATTATTGATCACTAAGGAATTGCCTTTATCATAGAGACAAATGATTTTCTTATGTGGATGACGCACGGGCTGGGTTAGAGCAAAAGTGGCATGAATTACTCTGTGGTCACTTATTTCATGAAGGTAAGTGATGGAAGATAGTGTTTCCGGGCTTGAAGACAATACTAGATCAAAAATGTTAGCACTATCTAGCGTCACACGTGTTGGTTCGGTTACCAGTTGAGTGAGGTTAAAGTTTAAACAGACGTTTACGAATTCTTTAGATTCCAGATTTCCAGTACTTAGTGGAGGGTTTGACCAAACAACGTTGGGGTAATTAAAATCTCCGAATAGTAGAAGGTGCGCGTTCGGGTACTTTTTGACCAGCTGGCTTAGGATGTTGTTCAATTTCGTAGGAAAATCTGAAGAACTGTTTGGGGGGGCGGTAGCACACACCAACGAGAGCAAGTTGCGGTTGGGAACGACATAGGATCCATAGAATTTCCAGGTCGAAACATATATTAATAGTGCAAAATGAAAGTTCTTTGTTAATGGCAATGAGGATGCCACCACCTCTGCTTCCTTGCCGATCTTTGCGGATTAGTTCAAAGTTTGGCAGGTCTTCCAGTATTTCCGCATCAGGAACATCGGCACTCATCCATGTTTCGGTTAATATGAGCAGGTTACTCCCAGACGATGAAACAAGGTTTAATATAGCATCACGTTTTGAAAGAATGCTTCGTATGTTAGTGCAGATAACCGAAAAAGACGTAAGAGCACGAGCGGCACGTGTAGCGTGGCAGGGCATTTTAGTACGGCGCGATAGCTATGATAGTTCCTCGACCCTTTGAGATGACTCGTTAAAGACATATCGCTTCGAGTTGACATGCAAAGTTTGGTAACGAAGCGAATAAGGAATGGGTTTGTTTTTTCTGCAAAAGCAGTGAGTTGCTTTGGCGCGTTTTGGACTTGCCAGGAGTAGTCTTCGCTAATGACAAAAGGAGTACCCTTTAATTTACGGCCGTTGGATAGTACCGCTTCCTTGGTTCTGAAAAAACTGAATTTTACAATAATTGGTAGGTTTCGACCTTGGGTGTGTCTACCCAGTCGATATGCACGCTCAATTAATTGAGGGTCTAATGTGAAGTTAAGGTGTTCGGCGCAGTGGCGAATGATTATTTCTTCGGAGCGCGCGAATGATTCTTTTGGGTCAGTATCAGGAATGCCATGGAACAACAAGTTGTTACGCCTTGAATGATTCTCAGCTTCATCAAGGCGGTTCTCCAATCTCACAATTCGACTAGCCGAACCAACTATGTCCGATTGTATTGATTCCAGCTGCTCCCGCATAGGTTCAATACGCTGGCAGCTGGTCTCAACACTAGCCAAACGTGTACTACTACTACTATTATTATTTTTATTTATTTATTTATTTATTCAGATACCTACAGCGCCCAATGGGCATTATTGTAGGGGGGAAAACAAAAAAAGAATACATTACAGGTGGTATATAACATCAAGAGTTAACATAACAAGATCAGCAATGCGTTTAAGATTACAGATGACGTGGCACATGTACATTCTGAACAGATCGCTCGAAAAATATATTCAGACGAACCAAGAACAGTACATTATTGCCATAATTGGATGGACCTAAGCACAGCAAAGGAAGAAATTTAAATTCAATATGGTTCGCTAGCAGATTTTGGATAGGTCAGCTTCGCAGGTGATGCGGAGCACCTTGCTCTCTGTAGTCCTTCTGGCTTTGATCAAAGCCAGAAGGACTACAGAGAGCAAGGTGCTCCGCATCACCTGCGAAGCTGACCTATCCAAAATCTGCTAGCGAACCATATTGAATTTAAATTTCTTCCTTTGCTGTGCTTAGGTCCATCCAATTATGGCTACCTATTTCTCAACACACCATCTCAACCGTTTTCTTTCACCGGTCTCCCGCTCTGCGATTCATATTAATGCAAGAAGCATCCGTAAACACTTTGACGACATACAGCTTCTTCTCTTTGCTCTCGGCAATCCGTTTTCACTCATCGGTATTTCTGAAACCTGGCTTAGCGATGACGACAAAAATTTGTTTTGTCTCCCTTCATACAAGTCTGAATACTCGCATAGGACAAGCAACAATCATGGAGGTGTCGCCGTTTACATCAACTCGAACATACACCATATACGACGACATGACATTGAGTTAAATGTAACTGACTGCGAAAGTGTTTGGGTAGAACTTAACCACGATTTTCTTAAACTAGACAACAAGAGCTTCATCTTTGGATGCATTTATCGATCCCCATCCTCATCGGTCATTAATTTCTGTGAAGCCTTCCAAAAAGGCTTACACACACTATCTCTTAGTAATACAAATGTAGTGATTATGGGTGATTTCAATATAAATTTACTCGACCAATCTTCTTCTAGTTCTTTGAATTACTCCAGTGTTTATCAGAGTTTTGGCTACGAATGTTTAATCTCCCTTCCCACGCACTGCATGAATGGTGGAAGTACCTTGATTGATCATGCACTTTCTAATTTATCACAAGCACCGGATGCAGGGGTTCTTAATGTCGACATCACTGATCATTACCCTATTTTTCTGCGCTTCAACTGTAATGCTTCACCGACCAGCATATCTTACACTAGGTATGTTTTAGACAAAGAGTCGTTCATTGATGACGTTATGTGCACTGACTGGTCCTCAGCAATACCCTTAGATGATCCACAAATTGCTTTTTCAGAGTTTTCATCCACATTGTTGTCCCATATTCAACGTCATACTCAGGTTCGTAAATGTAAAAAGGTATACGCCAGTCCTCAAAACCCTTGGATAACTGAAAAACTATTGAAGGAGCTTAGAGCCAAGGAAAACCTTTACAGAAAAACAAAACGAAAGCCTTTTAACTTAAAATTACTTGCGCGTTACAGAAAATTCTGCAACGCCCTTACATTAAGCCTGAAAAATGCAAAGAAGATTTATTATGAACGAAGAATCGAAGATGCTGGTTCAAATGTTAAGAAAAAATGGGAAATTGTCAATTCATTCCTGAACAGAAATGAAAGACACTCTAGCATCCCTACTATTCAGTACGAAAATGTTACGTATGATACCCCGTTAGAAATTGCTGAGGCCTTCAGTGACTACTTTTTTCACTCTGACGTCATCCCCAATGCTGATTATCATCTTCCTCTTTCTCGTCTGCCACAATCTTTCTTCTTATTTCCTACCACATCTCATGAAGTGTTTGTTGTCATCCGCAACCTGAACACAACAAGTGCTGGCCTTGATGGTATTCACCCAACCCATGTAAAAATGATTGCTCATGCTGTCTCTGATATTTTGTCATCCATCACCAACCTAGCTTTCAGTACTGGCATTTTTCCTGTAGAATTGAAAAGTGGCAAAGTCGTTCCCGTGTTTAAAAAAGGTGACCATACACTGATATCCAACTACCGACCCATTTGCATAATACCCTTTTTCAGTAAAATATTCGAAAAATTGCTCGAAATTCGTCTGACAAAGTACCTCAACAAATTTCAGGTTCTATCTATTTCCCAATTTGGTTTTCGTGAAGCATATTCCACTGACCTCGCTTTGTTATCATTAACTGAAAAGCTGAAGAAAGCAATTGATGGGGGGCTACTACGCAGGTTCCGTTTTTATAGATTTCACTAAAGCATTCGACACTATCAATCACCACATTCTTTTTATGAAGCTTGAAGCAATAGGCGTAACCGGTCCTGCACTATTATTAATAAAAAACTACCTACTCAATAGAAGCCAAGTTGTCAGTCTCTTAGGTTATAAATCTATACCTAAAGTCACAAATATAGGAGTACCTCAAGGTTCTATTCTCGGCCCACTTCTTTTCATAATCTATATCAATGATCTGCCATCTTGTCTTACTACTTCAGAATGCTTGCTGTATGCAGACGACACAACAATTATTAACACTGATAAATGCCTCCAATCCCTGACACAGAAACTCAATCATGACCTTTCAAGCTTGACTGCTTGGTGTTTCCATAATAAGTTGCAAATCAATCCCACTAAAACGAAATTTGTGGTTTTCCATTCTCATCAACGTGAACATAATTATATCCCGCCAATATTTCTAAACGAATTCGCAATCGAAGCAGACGATGAGGCGACCTTCTTGGGAATTAAACTGGACCGCCATCTGAAATTTGATTCACATGTCGCCTACCTGCGAAAGAAAATGGCTTATGGCATACGTGTTTTAATTAAATCCCGCGATATATTTTCCCAACCTACATTACTTTCATTGTACCATGCATTTATTCATTCTCATATAAATTACTGTATCACATCTTGGGGCAATACGTACAGCAGTCATCTCGCCTCCCTTCAAACTATGCAAAACCACTCCATTAGAATACTTACCCGCAGTCATTATCGCAGTGATGCTAAATCACTCCTGCATGCCAACAACATCCTAACGGTCGACAACACCTTCAAATATAATCTAGGAATACTATTTTTCAAGCAAATAAAAAATCAGCTTCCTTTGTTTATAATCCCTCCATCTAGTCTAGAGAATCCAAACTTGACAAGGTTTGCACATAATCGCAATTTTATATTACCTATAGTTCGTACTAACTATGGCAAACAAACAGCCCACTTCACCGGAATCCATCTCTGGAATACCATACCTTCAAGAATCAAAACCTCGAATTCATTCGGCATGTTCAAAAAAGATCTGAAGGCTTTCCTCGCCTCCATTTCATAATCTCGATAGATTTGGTCACCTTTATTACTCCCGGTCCCTTTCATGCCTTCTCACAACCTACTGTGGCATAAGCATCGCATCATCATCCTACATTGCTGAAATTAGATCTCACTGTATTTTTTACTATCTTTCACCATGTATATATCTGAAAACTCTCTAGGAGATTTGAATTACATTTATTTTCTATGTTGTCTAAATTTCAGTTTCTGTTGCTGCTTCCTGATATTCTGTGATGTATTTTATTGCTTGTTTTCTATACCACTGTTTACTGCAACAATTAATTTTTTCTATGTTCACTACTGTAGGAGGTCCCGATTCAGTCTCTGACTATGGGACCTCCTTCTTTTGTATACACAAATTTTGTAATTGATTTGATAACTAAATAAAACCGTTTCCGATTCTGATTCTGATTACAACATAACTACAAAAGGTAACAAAGTTAAAAAGAACAGATAAATAGACAAGTTGAGTGAATGCCGTATAGAGGTGACGCGATACCTAGTGGAACAAAACTTCAGCAAGGGCACAGTCGAAGGAACTGTTTGGCGACAAGACAACCTCCTCCGGTAGATTATTCCTAATCATGGCATGTTCTTGGAAAAAACGAATGCTTATATACGTTAATGCGACAGCTATATTCCCTGACCTTTAAAGAATGATCGCGACGGGCTGACCTGTAGGTAGGATCGAGGATATATGTTTCCTTCCTTAGGCCTGTTGCTCCAATTAAAAATTTTGTGAAATAGCTTTAGGCGCATGTATTTCCGTCTATCTTGCAAAGTCGGCCGTCCAAGATCAGCTCTTATATCAGAGGAGCTTATCGAAAAGTCGTAGTTCGATGAAACAAACTGTGCTGCACGCTTCTGAATGCGTTCTAATTCAGCAATGCAAAGTCTTTGTACCTGGGTCCCATGCGGAGCATCCGTATTCTAAAATAGTGCGCACGTTTGTAAAGTAAAGAGTTTCTTTCAACTTAGGAGGAGCTTTCTTGAAGTTTCGCTTTAGGAAGTTGAGAACACGGCCAGCCTTAGCTGCTATATTGTTAATATGGTCATTCCATGAAAAGTCATTCTTATACAAAACACCTAAATATTTTTAATTTGATACAATCGACAGGTTTTCGCCATCAAGAGAATACCTACCATCAAGAATGTGACGTTTGTTAGTAAACTGGACAACTTTACACTCTGAAAAATTCAGCCTCATATTCCACTTATTGCACCACAGTAATATCGCATCAAGGTCACTTTGTAGTTGGACACTATCACTCAAGGAAACAATTTCGTGGTAAAGACAACAGTCGTCGGCATACAATCTGAGATGGCTTGATACCTGTTCACCTATATCATTAATAAATATTAGAAAAAGAAGCGGCCCCAGAACCGATCCTTGGGGGACACCTGATAAGACTGTTCTATATGATGAACTCGTCCCATTAAGAACAACACACTGTTTTCGGTCAGCAAGATAAGCCTCAATCCAATGTAAAAGAACCGTAGGAATATTTAGTGCAGACAGTTTTATCAGCAGCAGATTATGTGCTACAGAGTCAAAAGCCTTTTGGAAATCTAAAAAGATGCAGTCAACCTGTTTACCGTTATTAAATGATAAGGCTATGTCGTGAGAAAATTCAACCAGTTGCGTGTCGCAAGATAGTCCCCTCCTGAAACCATGCTGTGCTGGGCTGAAAAAATTGTTTTCTTGAAGATGAGCCATCAAGTTGGAATAAATAATGTGCTCTAGTGCCTTACACGACACACTAGTAAGTGAAATAGGTCTATAATTTCTAGTTTTTGTGTTATCACCACTTTTGAAAATAGGAACGACATTTGCAGTTTTCCAGTCGTTTGGTAAGGTTCCAGAATCAAATGACTTTTGAAAAAGTATTGCCAGGAAAGGGGCAAGTGACACAGCACAGTTTTTTATTACATAGTTTGAAATGTGATCAGGTCCTGGTGCTGACTTCACGTTCACTTTTAGCAGTAATTTTGCTATTCCCTCTTCCGAAAGGGTTATCGCACTCATCTGGGAGAAATTCTGAGTAGTTTGTACTCCACTGACCTGGGGAGTACACTGTAAGAATACAGATTCGAAGTAAGAATTAAACTGTTCAGCCTTCCCTTTATGGTCATCACCATAGTTATTGTCGTCTATAACATCTGGAATAGCATCCTTTGAATTACGCTTGCTTCTGACGTACTTCCATACTTCTTTCGGGTTAGTTTTTAATTTTTCACCTAGTGTTTCTAGATACGCGCTTTCTGCCTTTCGCATTTCTTTTGCTATTTCTTTGCCGAGTTCTTTCATGTCGCTGTAAAGGTCAGGTTTCGGCTACCTGCAGTACCGACGGTACAGGCGGTGTCGTCTATTAATCAAAGCGCGAATATTTCTGCTCATCCACGGTTTATCGGCTCGGCGCTTGGATGTAATGATTCGGGAAGGAACGAATGACGATGTTAGCGATAAAAGCTTGGTTTTTAGCTGATTCCACGCGGATTCTACGTCGATCGAAGAAGTAAGCTTTTGGAAAATGGGCAAAAATTCATCAAGTTCCCGCGATAGTGAAGCATAGTCTGCCTTTATCATAGCAGAAGACCAGTCTCGGTGAAGGATTACGGCAATACGTTACAAGGCAAGATAGGTGTGCATGAACAATTTCATGATCACTTACACCTGGTAATAAATCAACAGATGAAATAAGGGCACGGTTGGAACAGAACAATAAATCTAACATATTTGCCGAGTTGGGAGTAATTCTAGTAGGAACTTGTACAAACTGAAACAGAGAATGTGCATTTATCATTTCTCGAAATGCAGAGTAAATAGGTGACGGCGTACTAATATTCGGCTGGAGACCAATCCACTCTATGTTAGGCATGTTGAAATCGCCCCCTAAAACAATATACGTTGCATCTAAGGACTGCAATACATTGTTCAACTCGTATAAAGGTTGAGGAGAATTGGAGCCTGGTGGCCTTATAAAACGACCCAACTGCTAACGAAGTGCCATTAGTGAGGATGATCCTACACCAGACTGTCTCACATGATGTGCTTTGAACGTTAATATGCGTGCTATTCAAGCTGTTGTGTATCATCGCAAAGACCCCACCACCGTGTACGTTACGGTCTTTACGATAGATTCTGTAATTAGATGGAAATATTTCGTTGTTACTTATGGTGCTGTCTAACCAAGATTCTGTACCGATGACTACGTGCGGGCTAACGAAGTCCACGACTGAAGCAAATTCTTCCTTTTTGTTTTTAATACTGCGACAATTAACGACAATGACCTTCAGGTCATTCATCTGCTGCAGTCTCTTCCTAGGAACACATGGTGATGGCTATTGGGCCGCCGTGATTACGGTATCATTCTTACTGTCATACACAAAAACTTCATTTCCCATTATCAGCTTATTAAAGTTTAATCTAAAGGACCCACCACGGTTGCGTGCAAATTGGGCCAACTTTCTGCGAGCGGTCCTAACATTTCTCGAATAATCCTGGCTAACAGAGAAATCAGTCTCTTTCAGTTTTGGAGCAGCCGCAAGTACTCGTTTATCTTTGAACGAAAGGAATTTGACAATCAGTGGCCGTGCTGTTCCTGCTGAGTACTGACCAATACGGTGCGCTCTTTCAATAGACGCTGTACTAAGCGAAATATTCAGTTTAGCAGAAAGAAAAGACGTAACTTTTTCTTCAGATTCCGTCCACGTTTCGTTCGCAGTATCCAGGAGGCCATAGATTATCAAATTATTCCTTCGTGACCGGTTATCTAAGTCATCTTGGCTATCATGCAGTGCCTCAATTGACGAATTCATTGTTTCAACCTGTGTGGACACTTTTTCAACTATTGTTGCTATTATTTGCAGAAGCAAGCAAGCTTTACGGGCTATCGCTGATGTATACTTACAATGAACATACGCGTGATCTGTTTCTGAAATTCAAAATTATCCGAGTTGACCATTTTTATGAGTATCAGCTTATGAGTTCTTTTAAACATGAAACGATTAAGGGTAGTACACATATGAGGAACATCGCGAACTTATCAATCAACCAATCATCTCGCTTAAACCGACACCGAACATTGGGCAGTTCCGCGACCACGCACAAATTATGGTTTTCAAACACTCTCCTACTGTCTTCCTTCAACACTAAACAAATATAAACTATGTGATGACAACATACGTTACCTTTCTAAAAAGACATTGTGTCAACTAATTTTACGAATGTCAACCTAGCTTCTGTGTTTGTTGAAATGTGTGTTTCTTACTGATTTTTTTTTATGCTTTGCTTTGTGTAGTTCTATTGCAACAAGTGAGAATTCTTGTTAATGTTGCTGCTGCTGTCATTATGCGGGGAGGTGGGACTAGTCAAGCTGCCTATATGCAGCTTTTGCCCACCATCCTTGCTGTTTAAACATGTTTTGTAACTATGTGGCAATAAACTTCACTTCACTTATTTATGTGCAAAAAAAGCCATCTGGCTAGCGGTTTTAGGCAAGCGAATGAGTGATTTCTTGATGGATTGTTCACTACAGTGGACTAAAGCTGTCTTGCACGTCCACGCATTGT
The DNA here is from genome assembly GCA_030522465.1 of Rhipicephalus appendiculatus. Taxonomy (NCBI): domain Eukaryota; kingdom Metazoa; phylum Arthropoda; class Arachnida; order Ixodida; family Ixodidae; genus Rhipicephalus; species Rhipicephalus appendiculatus. The sequence continues at coordinate 73,448 of JALIZH010009832.1, forward strand.
ATGGAACACCAGAAATCCACAAGGTTAGAAAAAATGTGACAGAAGAAATGGACCTTACCGGTCACTTGCTGTCGGCTCGTTTTACACGAAATATGCGAAGTTCGTAAATTACATACAACCACACGAAAGAGAACGATGAAGTAGGCATGTAAACGGTTCTTATAGTTTTTGGCTACATTACCATGAAAACTACTGTTCCAAATTATTTATAGTGTACATCAAATCTGCATACTATTGTAGTGAAGAAGAATGCCCAGCGCTGCAGCCGCATCGCGATGCAGATCCGCGATGCAGCAGATCCGCGATGGCCTCCTGTATCGCAAGAACTACATGTCTGATGGCTGCAAGTGGCTGCTGGTCATACCTCGACATCTCCACGCTAAGATATGTTCAGCCTTTCACGCTGACCCACAGCGTGCTCATGCGGGCGTCTTCAAAACATACACCCGACTTTCCTCGAGGTTTTATTGGCGAGGCATGTACACCTTTGTGCGCCAATACATTCGGTCATGCCCACAATGCCAACGACGCAAAGCTCCTCGCCAGCAGGCCTCTGGTCCGATTCAAACAATCCTGTGCCCGGCCAGGCCCTTCGACCGCATAGGCATTGACCTGTATGGACCCCTTCCATTCACGGCTTCTGGAAGCCGCTGGGTAGTTGTCGCCGTCGACCACCTGAAGCGATACGCAGAAACAGCCGCTCTACCTGCTGCCACGGCCCGTGACGTAGCATCTTTCCTCTTGCGGAACCTCATTCTCCACCACGGCGCACCACGTGAACTTCTGAGCGATAGAGGACGTGTGTTCCTTTCCGAAGTCGTCAACGCACTCCTTGCCGAATGTTGCATAGTTCGTCGCACAACTACCGCCTACCATCCCCAAAGTAATGGTTTGACGGAAAGATTCAATCGAACCCTTGGCAACATGATCTCTAAGTACGTTGCCTCCGATCACTCTGACTGGGACCCAATTTTGCCCTTCGTGACGTACGCCTACAACACGGCTCCACAGGCGACTACAGGCTTTTCGCCATTCTTTCTCTTAGATGCCCGAGAACCTTCGACCACACTCGACACCATTCTGCCATACCGACCCGATTCATCTGAACATACGCCCATCTCTGAAGTTGCCCGCCGCGCCGAGGAGTGCCGACAGCTCGCCCGCTCGTTCACGACCATAGACCAATGGAAACAAATCTCGTCGTCACCTGTTCAGCAGACGTCACCTGTAAACTATGTCGTCGAACCGGTTACACCGCCTACTGATCACTGCTTTCGTGGTCGTGAAACCATCCACGTACAGCGTCTGAAGGCCTACTACGATCCGCTTGTACTGTGCTCTCCATGAGTCGCCAGGATGGCTCCTTTTCTGACGGGGGATGATTGTAGTGAAGAAGAATGCCCAGCGCTGCAGCCGCATCGCCAGCTTTGCACGAGGCACGAGCGGGAGCTGCCTAGCCTGTGGTTGCTGCAACGCTGCCTGTGCCTGACCAGCTCTTGATACTGTTCGGACGAAACCACCGCTTCCGGCCTAGTATTTTCATTATACTATGCCTACTTTTTTTTTTATCAATGCTAATAATTCGTTCAAAAATTCGTTCCGGCAAACCCTGTTGTCGCATATATTATTGCTTTTTGCGACGCCAGTGCTTATTTTAGTCGTGAACAATGGTTGTAAAAAAAAAAAAAAACGCGTTCTTTATATTTGACATATAACATGGCGCATGCGCATTACGAAAGGAGCTGTCGCTCTCCAGTCGCACATTTCAGCCGTCGGCTGCACTCTAGACCAGGGGTCTCAAACGTGGGGCCCGTGGACCTCTCGCCAGTGAACCGCAGCCCGCACGTGACTGCCTTCATCGCACTTTCTTTTTTTTCTCCCCTCGTAAGTGCAGTTATGAGCTACACAGGCATGACTTGTCTAGAGCATTCTTTTCTAGAGCGAACCCCTGCGGTCAACATGTATTGATAAATAACCGTGAAACAAAACTATATTTCAGAATTGTCGTCTATATTTTAGTCATTTTCGAGATATATTTCTGTTGTTGGAATCCCGTTGCAAAATCGCCTTCAGAAATGACCCATATGTGAGATAGGGGAAAGGTATTTCAAACGGCAACGTTAGCCCTTTGAAACATTAGTCTTTTTTTGCGTGTATGTGCTGTGCCCCATCGGGAGTCTATACCGACCAGATAATGCTGATACCATGTCATGTAGCCACAATAACCCGTTTACATGAGACATCAAACGCCAAATCTTGAGCTCTATTAGCAGAAAATGAAATGTCATAGTAGCTTACCGCCTCACTGAAGCCGACAGTAAAGTCGATGTTCCTGACTGCCTTCTCCCCCAAGGTAGGGTGTAAAACATGAGCGTATAGATATTTTCTGATGTAACTCTTTTGCTTAAGTGTCCGATACGCAGAGTCAGTTAGGGACCTTAAAGGTACGCTAATGAGAAATATGATTGAAGCCGAGGTGGAATGAGCTGGGGCATTGAAGAATGCGTGCAGTTTGGGTTGGGTATGAAAAGATAAGTTATTAGTGGAGATAAAGCGGAGACCACATATCTCTTACTCAATTTCTCTCGCTCCTGCAGGCTCAGTGCTGAAGGGATGCCGTCACAAATTGCTCTCAGCGAATTAGAAAGCGCCATCACACGTCAACACGTGGGCAATTGGCCGCTGCTTGGCCGCGGTGCAGTGAAGCCGCGGCTTTCATAATTGCCACGATGGATGTGGTTGCAGACTTTGAACCTTGCAGCGAAGATCTCAGCATGGAAGCAGGATTTCATTTCAGTGAGTCTGCAATGATCTCCCGTGCTCTCACGACGGCAGCAGCTCTTTCTGTGTAGGAAGCCTGGCTCCAACCGAAGCGTCGTTTTTGTCGACGGCATGCGAGGCGTCAGATTGCCAAACACTGTTTATGTACATGCGTATCTGATTTTTCGTTTCTATTAATTGCATTTTCGTTTTGGAGAACTCGAGCAGAGGCGTCATGCCGTGAAGACAGTCGCGGCAGAGCAGTGAGAGCGGTGCCATGCAAGGCCACTCAATCCACCCCTGGAATGCGGCATGCATCCGAAGAGCAGGTGGGAGGGTACCAGCGTGAAAAAATATCATCATCATCACCACCAGCCTGTCTACGCCCACTGCAGGGCAAAGGCCTCTCCCATGTTTCGCCAATCAACCCGGTCCTGTGCTTTCTGCTGCCACGTTATACCTGCAAACTTCTTAATCTCATCTACCCACCTAATTTTCTGTCTCCCCCTCACGTGTTTGCCATCTCTTGGAATCCAGTCAGTTACCCTTAATGACTAGCGGTTATCCTGCCGACGTGCTACGTGCCCGGCCCATATCCATTTCTTCTTGATTTCAACTATGATATCCTTAACCCCCGTTTGTTCCCTGACCCACTCTGCTCTCTTCCCGTCTCTTCAGGTTACACCTACCATTTTTCTTTCCATCGCTCGCTGCGTCGTCCTCAGTTTAAGTTGAAACCTCTTTGTAAGTCTCCAGGTTTCTGCTCCGTAGGTAAGTACCGGTAAGATGCAGCTGTCATATACCTTCCTCTTGAGGGATAGTGGTAGACTACCATTCATTATTTGATAATGCTAGCTGAATGAGCCCCATCCCATCCTTATTCTTCTAGTTATTTCACTCTCATGGTTCGGCTCCGCGGTTACTACCTGTCCTAAGTAGAAGCGTGAAATGCAACGCAGAATTGCTGCGAAGCTTCGCTCGTATAAAAGACTTCAACATCACTGGAGTCCGACTACACCTGGATGCTGTATTGCCAACGCGCTCACCGGCAGAAGCAAGAAAACAAAACAAAATGCATGAGGAAGATATCCAGATAAATAGCTCTCGGCAAATCACGGCTGGACTACGTTCGTGATCATTACGAGAAACATGAAGGGGTGTTAGTACATGCATATATCCTTCAGTTTCTCGCTATTTTCTCGCTCGTTAAAGCTCAGTTCACAGCAATAATGGCATAAATGTGATCGTAATAGGATAATTTGCCATTGCAGTTCTACTTCCTGTATCTCTTGAGTGCTGTTGTGCGCGAGGCCCACCACTGGAGACACGGGCGCTGCAGTTTACATGCTACGACATTACGATCACGTGATGCCACCTTGCTTCACGGAACCTTGCTCTAAAGGCGGGAAGCCGGTGGCCCGAGCGCATTTTTTTTTCTCCGAGTTTCCCCTATCAATCAGCCTCATTTCACAACCAGTTCATGTGCACTGGCATCTAGAAACAACAAGAGCTTGGAAAGCGTGACCACTGTTTTCTGTGGTGCTGTGTGCCACAATTAGTGCACCACGCATGCAAAAGAGGAGGGTGTAATTTCACATTTACGGTTTTACTTCAAGGATAACGATCACGACGCATGGCTGATAAAGCTAGCTTAGAAGGGGCAATGAGCAGCGCACGTGTTTGCAGCAAGCACTTCCTAGAAGGCGACTTTGTCTGCGGACTAGGAATGCAGATGTTAATTTGGTGAGCGACGGTGAGCTCACACGTGACACCTTCCTGTCCACGTGAAGATGCTCACACCTCAAAATATTCACAAAAATTACTTCGGGGTCGTCATTCCTCATAGTCAACCCCAACCTACGCATGCTGATCGGGGAAAACGTCGTGGGGAAAGTACCGACAAACAGAGAAAAATGAGGAGAGGTGACGCAGTTTGACGGATTAAAGCAGTCTGAACGAGTTTCCGATTTGAAGAAGATATGAAAAAAAAAAAATACCTTGCAGAAAAGGCCATACTTAGTTTTTTCAGTTCGTCATTTCATCCCGACATCTGCCCATGAAAGATCGCCATAAACTTGGAGGCTGACATGTCTGATAAGTTGGTGAAGAGCTTCTCTATCGTCCCCCTTCAGCAGTGGGCAGTGCTTTCCCTTTCCAAATTTCACTAGGGTTATATACGTGTGGAGGAACCAAGGTGGTTGGGGCGAACCAGAAGAAAACGGACATTTCAAGCGATAAGTTCAGTGGCAAGGCTAGAAGGATGTTTCGGAGGTTGAAACTCCCACCGCCCCGATATTATTACATTTTGTATATGTATATATATGCGCACACATACAAACACATACCAGATCAAAAATAAAGGGAAGTCTCGGGGACGTCCTGAAGACACAAACGTTTGTGTCCTCAGGAAGTCCCCGAGCGCATGTTGGGCGGACTCGGCTCGGCGTCCCCTTCCAAGTGGCGCCCGGGGCACTTGTACCCCCTTGCCCCCCCCCCCCCCCAGTTACGCCAATGCATACAGGTGCATGCAAAAGAATGAAACGTCAGCGGTAAGCAGTATAGCAAAGATATAATCATTTCGTGTTCAAGACATCCCTGCCGCAAGTGACAGTACCGTTTGTACAGCTTAATCTCGCAAAAAAGGCAAAAATATTCCAAAAGCCAGGTGAATTCATGATTGTAAAAGGTGTACTCCGACTTAACACAAGTATAAACAAAATATCGAGCATCCGGCCGTCAACAATAGACCTTACGCAAAATTGTTGCCATCTGTTGGAGGTTTGGCAAAGCTACCCATTCGGCGCCATGTTGGAGGCGTGTGTCCGAATCGTACTGCTGTCGCTGCTACAGCTTCTTGCTTGTATCTGTTTTGATAGTGTGCAATGGGGGGCACAAAAACGTCAGATTAATGTGTAAGGGCCTGCACACGTTACCGGAATTTCCTAGTTATACGCTGACAATGATTACTAGAGGCCGGATTTTTAGGCACTAAAAAAGAGAGTTTTAGGCGCCAAAAAACACCGTTTTAGGCCCCCCAAAATTGTAAATATAGGCACAATCAATTTTTACATACATTCAAATAATTCCAAAGAAAGACATTCGCGACCTGTATCTTAGATACGACAGGAAAGCAAAAAATGCTATAGTTTATGATGGCGCAAAGGCGCCAACGGTTTAGCATAGCCATGCAAGTGTTCTTTTTCACAGAACACGGTCTCTCCTTTTATTGTCCAGCATGGTGAGTCAAGTGTCCACGGTCAAATAAACACACCCCTGGGTCTCTCTTTTCGGCATGGCTGAGAAGGGCAGCATAGGAGCTAATAGTAGCCAGACCGCTAAAGGGCCAGGAGGGTCTTTTAGCCTCGTATTGGCCAGGTCTAATCGTGCAGGGTCGATTTCTCCTCTGTCTGTGACCACCTTAAAGGTTTGAGCATTTCGAGCTGGCAAGTGTAATGCATGCCTGGGGCGCTCACGATCACGTCTGCCAGGATTTGCAACGCTAGGCGCCCCAGAAAGAGGTGAACTTTCAAAGTGAACGCCGCTTGCCCTACATTTCACGGGCGCGCTTCCCAACATGGAGGAGGTGACGTTACAAGGAATGGTCCTGCGAACGTCACAGCAGTACGTGACACAGCGAGAATTGGTTGAGGCGACATGTGTAATTTGTGCTCTCTGTTGCTTAAATAGAAGAATGAAAGTTGATAGAAATATTAAAAGATAAAAACGGAACCTGTGCGCGTTTCTATTATTATTTTTTTTTTACTTCGAATCGAGCGAGATGCGAGACTAAGCTGACTCCATGTCGTTTGCGTTCGTGTTCTGGCCGTTGCCGCGTCGTACCGGCGGCACCCGCCGCGGTGGTGTAGCGGTTAGGGTGCTCGACTGCTGACCCAAAGGTCGCGGGTTCGATCCCGGCTGCAGCGGTCGCATTTCGATGGAGGCGAAATGGTAGAGGCCCGTGTACTGTGCGATGTCAGTGCACGTTAAAGAACACCAGATGGTCGAAATTTCCAGAGCCCTCCACGGCGTCCCTGAAAATCATATCGTGGTTTTGGGACGTTAAACCCCAGATATTAAAAAAAAATTCGTACCAGCGGCAGCACTGACAACGCGTGGCGCGTTTTTGATGCATCGTCCCTTACAGCAGTGCCAGCAGTGCGATGCTGTGTATTGTTGTAAGGACATGATCCATGTCAGCCCCTCAGGCGTGCGTGCAGTGAGGGATCCATCTTATAGAAACAGGCAGCACACTACAGAGAACGCCAAAACGACACAACACCACTCGCGTGCACGGCTTGGCTCAGGCACGTCATGCACACGTGACCTTGCGTGCGCATGACGTGTTGATGCGTCTGCATCGTGTGATCTTCCGGCTCCGAGTTGCTCCGATACCGAAGAGGGCAGGGAAGTAATTTAGCTTGCGAAGTCTACATGGGGTCAGTGGCAAGAGTTTCAAGCTCACCTCCTCGCATCACGCTTTTGCGGCTCGTAATGAACCAATTAAAATTCTTGCGGTACAACGCTCTTTATTGGTCCAGTGTCTTCCAGTGTCTAACTGAAATTTCTCATGGAATCTGGTGAAGCGCCCTTTAAGAAGCAAATTACGAAAAAAAAAAGCCACAAGCACATCTCAATTTTCTTTTCTTTTTTTATCTACCCTTTCTTTTCTCCAGACGGCACTCCACAGTTTCGCATTCGTTCTCCACCTTCCCGTGGCTTCACCGAGGCACCTCCTGTTCCCTACCCACCACCACACCCAGGTGTTCAAGGAGATGCTTCATTTGCTTTGGAACACTGGACTGGACAACCGGCTGTAAAAACCGCCCGCCGCGTTCTCGGCCATGGACGCCACTCTCATCTTCCCACCTTTATTTCCTTTTCCCCATTCCCCTGCAACGCTGGAAAGTGCTCCCATTTAGGGTTGCAGAAATAGCGTCTTTTCCTCTCCCCCTCCTTCAACCGCTCGCGCCATGTCAGCGCAGTGGCGTAAGGTGGCTGGCGCGTCCCATTTCACTGCTGTTAGCGGTTGCTTTCTGGAAGTGTGATGAACTATAGAGACAGTGTAGCTGACTGGGCTAGTTGGTTATGCATACTTGAAATTAACAGCGCAAAAAACGGACGGCCACTCAAAGGAAACACACAGGACAGCGCATGTTCTGTGTGTTTCCTTTGAGTGGCCGTCCGTTTTTTGCACTGTTAATTTCAAATTTCAAGAACTATAGAGAACTAGATTCCACCCCATAGAGTTCCGAAAGGTCAGTTTTGCCGGGTAACTTGAATACCGGTCTCAAACTGTACTCGAATACGAAATTTGAGGTTAAATAGCGTCCATATATGCGCCGATTTTGAAAATAGGCATTTAACCCTTTCAGTCCCAGTGATTCCAATTGGAATCATAAATTATGTAGGTCAGTCAGCAAGCATCTGGTAAAGATAAAGCGTTGTTCTTCCTCAAGAGCCCGTATTTAGCATCTGCCCTACATGTGGTGTCAACATGGTACACACAATACAGTGAGGTCACGCCTGAACGAAGAAATTACAGAAGCGGTCGTGCTGTTCGCGCATTTCGCTGAGGCAGCGTCTTCTTTCACCGTGCAGAGATAGGGCATTTATTTTAGTTCTGCGCCAGAAATTTGAATTTCGGCTATTGGACATTATGCTATCCTATCTAGATAACATTTTAAGTAATAAATGAACTAAAAATTATGGAATTATTATTAAATGAAAATTATTTATTAAATTGGCACATTAATTACTCTTCACTGAAAAGTGTGAACAAAGAGTTTTTCAGTTTTTTTGGACTACCACGATCATGTGCATCTCCAAATGTGAAAACTAGTTGCTTACATTGAAAATAGTTAATTCGGTACTGAAAGGGTTAAAGGCGCTTATAGGAATTTCGGCACAAACGCCTAAAATAGGCATTTATAGGCACTATAAAAACACTACAAAAGCCCTCCTTAACTTCTAATTCATGCTCATATATCCATGTGGCACGATAGAAATGCAAGGAACAAAATAGGCATTTGCCTGAAATCCGGTCTCTAATGATTACGTGTTAAGAACTGCGTCACAATGAGAAGAAAGTACAAGTTTGTCACCGAGTCACATGTAAGTCCGTTGTCGTTGAGAATGGAGCCAAGCGCTGGGTTATAATATTTGTCTCTCTGTTTTAAAGGGACTGTCTACCGCTCGGAAAAGTTTTTTGGATTTTGGTGAAAATGGGAAGATTCTTTGTCACATCGACGGCAACGAGTGTGCTTTTGTCTAATAAAAATGGAATTATATTTTTAATTAGGCTCTGAAAGTCGTGGAAGTATGACCGCTAGCGTCACCCGACGGCAATGTGATTCAAGCTATTGGCAGGACAAAAACACCCATATGTAGGCTTATTTTGCTTGAAAACAAATACTATGCATATCTTAAAAATGCATGTTATGCACTTTTGGTAGCTTTCCCTGGCGTCAAAGAGTAATTTTAGCGAGATTTTTTCTCGCGCTTTGAAAGACGCACCCGGTGGCGCTGCCGGCGCCGTGTGTGCTTGCCTGCCTACCGCGGAGAAACGTGAGCACAGCGTCCGGCGCCGCTCAGAAGAAAAAAAAATATCTAAAACATCTAAACACGATTGAAAAACAGCGAGGACCTTCTCTTCTGTGAACTACGTCTCATGTTTGTTTAAGTCGCATGTTTGGCATGAGTGGAACCACTGCAGTTTGTTTCACAACGCCGCCGTACCAGAGTTGCTGGAGCACCCCAAGTTTTCAGCTCAATTGCGGGGCTTTTTTCAGGCTAACTAAACAAAAGCTTGAAAGAACGCGGTAAAAATACTTTATATGGCAGTTTAAGAGCTCTAAACTACCGCTACGGTAATTGTTTTATTATTATACAAAACATAATTCAACCTGCAAAAACTGCATGTGGTTCTACTTTTCGACTTTCATCGGCAGAGCCATTGTCATCGCGTGCAGTTACCAGTGTTTGCGGGCGTCTTCACACCAATAGAAGATGACAGAACGTAGATCGAACAATTCCGTTTTAAAAACCGCCAGGCCTGCGCGGAACTCGCAGCACAGCCACAGCGAAAGCTGGGAGAGCAGCCTTTTTAGAGCCTTTTTTATACATTCTTGGGGCAACTACAACAACCGCACTTGCATGGTACCCACTACGCCATAAATCATCATAATTTTTGTGTAGTGGGGAAGCGTCTACTACGCCATTATTCGCCATTCTTCAGAAAAGCACGGTACCCGCTACACTCTTGTAACGCATTATGTGCACTTTGTTGATGCTGTGGCTGACGACGATGAATTTTGCCCGAGGCTTTTGCAACGGGTTGGAGCATTGAACGACCCACTCGTTACGCAATTCGATTTGTGCGACGCCTGGTTCTTACTTTACTGTTCTAAAACGTTTAACAACACACGATAACGCGATTCCTTACCCGACATGAAGCCTGCATAGGGTCAGTTTGCACCGCAGCTTCAAGAAGCGGCGTAGCTCAGTGGTAGAGTGCTGGGCTGTCACACAGAAAACCCGCGTTCGATTCCCATTCGGTCATAGGTGTTTTTTATTTATTTAGTTTTTTTTTCTTATTTCGTGCGATATTGGTTACGGATGGCGGCGGCGGCGGACAACTACGGCGCAGACACAACCCTTGTTATGATCTAAAAACAGCTTTCGCTGTAAAATATCAACTCGCTTTCCAGAGAAACCGCTGCAGGGTTGGACTCTTCAGATGGTATGCTTTCTATTTCGACACAGAACAGAAAAACAATAAAGCATGGTAGACAGTCCCTGTAAGTGTAGCGAATAATGAGTTGGTAGCTATCTGATTATCACGAGTGTAGTGTAGGATGGTTAGTAGGAGGCTTTAGCGCGTGACACGGCGAGGCGCAGCGATGACGGTAAAAAAGTGCTGCTGATCCATTTCAAAGCGTATTTCATAAGAGACAGTCTATGTCGACCTGATGTATACGGCATCTAATATTATGTGACTGACGTATTTTTATAGTTTTGAAACAAAAAAATATTTCGCTGCTGTAGTCACCGACGTGTGTTACGTATATAATTATTGCACAATTAACATGTAAAAACTTTTCGCCTCTCACGCAAGTGAAAATTCAACATGAAAAGTGTTAGTTGCTTCAAGAAGTAGGCGCTGATTAGTTGGTATTTTATTGAATATCCTTCCCACACGTGCTCATAAATAACACGATACGCCAAGAATATTCGCTGCTTTTGGGGACTACTGATGCCTTGCAATTCCACCCCGTTCTAGCAAGAAAGTTTTGCGACACTGACTGAACGCTTGCGAAACTACCTCAGCGTGTAACCAATGGTAGTGCACCCACGGTCCGTGTAACACTCATCTGCCGGAACAGCCTTTCTTAAAAGTTCCATACGAAAAGTACCACACACAAGCGTCTGTTAACATTTCATAACTCACAGGGGTGGATGCTGGATTTTTCCGAGGGAGGATCAGCTTCTGTGAGAACCTGATATGTGCTGTTCTTGCATATAAATTAAAAAAAAAAAGCAAGGGGGTACGGTCAGGCCATCTGGGCCGCTCCTCTGTATTTATTGGCATTGATGGCACATGAAATGCATGAAAAATACGCATAGTAAGACAATACGCGCGCAAAGCATCCCACCAAGGGCTACCTTGTTAAAGGGGTACTGACACAAAATTTCGCGGTCGAGACAGCCTGCGGGTTCGATTCCCGTGAACATGTGTACATCATCTGCAAAATATCAACAGCGAATATAGCTTGGAAGGTATTTTAAATTAATTTTGAAGTTTGCGTGAGCGATCGACTCCCTCGAGCTACTGACACCATCAGAGGTGACCCTCGGTGACCCCCCCCTACTTCCCTCAAGTGACCACGCTGCAACAAGTTATGATGACGTCATAGCGGGCATTTTCTTTTGCCGCGTTTGTTCCAGCAGTCTATACTTCTCGGCGGCTGGTCGCGCGTCCGTGGCCGCGGCGCACGCGTTGAAAGTTTTGTGTTTAGCGACACTGCTGTCCCGTTTCCTATTCGAAAGGACTTCTTGATGCACACCGAGCGGAAGTGCGTCACAGTTCTGTGTGCTGACGTGATCGAGAGCTGCGCACGCTAGGTGGTGATAGTTGCACCCGGCGGCTTGTCGTTTTTCGAGCTCTCTCAAACCGAAACTGAAACTGGTCGGTAATGAGGAGCCTGTAATTAAATATCCGTCGCGCGCTGCAGCAAGCGAGGTGCCGCGTTATGACTAACAGGACCCCAGCAACACATTGCAGCAAAAAAACGCGAGGCCAAACTTTTTGTGTCAGTACCCCTTTAAACTTCCCAATCGAAAACTACAAACACGCTCCAGCCAATGGTGTAGCCAGGGGTGGCAGACCAAGCTCGTGCCCGCTCACCTCTCCCCCGAAATTTTTTTTCGGCCATGGAATACAGAGCACAAAATGACACTCGACCACACTTACCTGCCCGGGCCCCACGTCGGATCAAATGCGTGCCCCCCCTCCCTAAGCCAATTTCTGCCTACGCCACTGGCTCCAGCACAATCGGTCCGTTCGCTGAGAATCAATTACACTCACGAGTAGCTGTCTACCATTAATTGTTATCGCAATGCAATAAACCTAATAATGGTGTCAACAGCAGCGCTGCCATACCCGAGTAGCCGCAATCGATGCAGCTTTGAAGCTGGTACACGAAGCCGGTTTGTCTGTGCCTGCAAGCACACGGCGCGAAAACTGTCTCGTACGACACGAAAGTGTGTTCTCCGATGAGTGCCGATGCTGTCGCATACCGCATCTATTAAGAACGGCGAACGCAAACACGGCATCAGTCGTAAGTAGCAGCCGGAGCAACGGAACGATCTGCCGCTTCTCTTCGGCCGTGAAGAAATCCAATAACAAGAAGGTTAGTTTCCTGCAAACCTTTTTTCAGCGTATCAATTTCCTCAATCTGAGCAACACGGCACACGAAAATATCTCGAAATTGCCGCTTTTATGAGCCGCCACAAGTCGACACGTACGCTCAAGTATGCACATGCGGAGAGCATCTAGCCGCCTAGCCTTCAATATGGCGGAAATGCGTACGGCAGCCACTAGATGGCAGCAGATTTTGCATAAGGTCTATAGTTGCTCCTTCGCAACACGGCGCAGCGTGGGCGAGCGGAGCCCGTTGATCAGCGTCGAAGAATTGCAATCCGTGGTACTGCGCCTACGCTTTTAGAGTATTTCTGATGGTATGATGCGCTGCGTAGTCAAATTCAGTGCCATGTTCGCGCCGGTGTGTTTTCAACCGAGAAAAGCAATTCTAGAAAAAATCCAGGACGATTTCCGGTGCAAATAGCTGTTTTGGTCGGCGATACATTAGAATACGAAAAAAAAAGTCACAGTTTCGCCGCAAAGGCGAAGCAATGAATGCGATAGCAAGAAATTGCAATGTCACTCGAAGATCGACGAGCAGCTCGATACTTGCAGCTTCCCATTGAAGCACAAAGAAGGACGCTCGAAAAGGACGCACAGGTATATACAGGACAAGCGTGAACTAACAACTATCACAGTTGTTACGCCTTTGTGTTTGAGCAACGCACTGCGAGTGTCGACAACGCAGAACCCGACGCTCGAAGATACATCGTCTCTTAAATGTGGCACGCGGAATGACCCCTCTGCGTCTCCTGCCACGTGGTGGCATCTGACCCAAGGTGTGTTCCCAGCAATCTTTTTTTAGTTCCACATCACGAGTGGGTACAGAAAGAGGCCCCTTTTTCATGCGCATTTCAAGCGCAGTTTCCAAGTTGAAAGAAAATGTAGGAGCGTTCAATGACAGAAAGCACACTCAATCTCTTGCGAGATCTGCATACCACCAGTGGTAAATAGTACCTATAAATAGCTTGCCGTAATTATGCCGGCGCATGCATGGCGTGTGGCTCAGTGGTCTAACGCAGCGTGCTGCGGAGCGAGGGGTCGCTGGCTCGAATCTCTGGTTGGGTGCCTTGGAATTTTTTTCCTCCGATTTATATTTCTTTGTGCCTTTTTTATATATATACATACATATACATATCCGGGGCATGACAGCGATGGCGAAAATCAGCCGAGAGGGTCCATATAATTGCTATTGCAATAGAAATTTGGGGGGGGGGGGGGGGGGCTGCAGCCCCATAAGCCCCCCTTGGCTACACCCCTGAAACTTACCTATTTTTGCAGCAAACTCCAAAAAAGCTTTCAGGCCTTAGACGTGTTTCCAAAGAATTTATCTCTAAAATGCAATAACCTCACAGGCAGGGCTGGGCAGAGATACTCAGAAAAGTATTCGAGAATAGAGATATTAAAATAAATGTGTTGGAAGGCTAAAATACAGATACTGAGATACATTTGTCTTTAAACGTAACTGGGTATTTCGGAGATACATTTGCAAAAAGACGAAAAAAGCATCTAGGAATATTGATGCAGGAATACAGATAGCATAATAC
>JALIZH010009834.1:0-10000 GCA_030522465.1 Rhipicephalus appendiculatus
TCGACAGACGACCACTTACAAATGAAAAAGTTATTGAACTGTGGCCGTATCCTGATAAATAAAGGCGCGCAGTGAGCGCTCTTCGTGATTTTTTAACGGACACCAATTTAATTAACTGTCTATAGTTCTCATTGCTCCTTGCCATAGCGTTGAGACATTAATGATCATATCTCATAGTCAAGATGCAGGTGCATAAAGAAATTACTCTCTCCGCGATGTGACTATAGCTGTATGAACTGTACATATGCCCATAGACTGTGCTCATGCGTCATACGCCCTATATTGTATATATGTGCATAATAATGAGAATATTGAGTCTAACAAAGAAAACGAGCCCTTAACTTTACGATTCTTTCCCTTGTACATACAGCTGCCCATTTTTTTTAGATGCGAAGCATCTCTTTGACTAGGCTGTGTAACGCTGTCCCTCACTCCGTGCGTGCGTACGAACGCGCCGCAACGCGCTCCCCTCGACGCAGGTGTTGGATCGGTGCCAAGTAGGTCACGCCGCAGCAGCGCGCACTGCGAGGGGGAGCGGGACGTCACTCTCTCCCTCGCCTGCCGCGCGCTCGCCTCGAGCGCTGTCTCGAGGAGACGCTGACTGATTGCGGCGAGGCGTGTCGACGCGCGCCTCTTATAGTCGCGGGAGACTTCAACGTTGACGTAAGCGGAGGAGGAGGAGAATGGCTCGTAGATTACATGCGTGACGTGCACGCGCTGAAGTGCGTGTCGGCGGAACGGAAACTACCCACCACGATAAGGGGAACGTGCATCGATCTGGTCTTTGCCAACTTCGACGTCGAATGTGTGCAGGAACCTCTCAGCGTGCACTTCACCGATCACAAGGCCGTGGTAGGCAAGGCGAAACGCGCGCCAGCTCCGGTCCAGCGCCCGTGTCCACTCTGAAGAAACGACAAGACCTACGCCAGCCATCGCTTCAAACGAATCTTCCAGCGCTCACCGCAGCACCCGCGTTAGCACCGTTCAACCCGTGACGAACGGTGCTGCTTCGCATCCCATCAGGGTTCCCTTTGGGAAGATGGTGTTTAGCCTGAACGCACGAGCATTGACCGCACAGTCGATAAGCGCCGTATAACGAAGGACGGCGGCGAAATCACCGAGAATACCGGATGAACAGTCCTGGGCTGCTTCCTTCTGCCAGGCTGTTCCGGAAACCGGACACCGGGATGCCGAGAATTTGCGCTTATTGACTCGGTGTTCGATGCTCGAACGTTCAGGTTGAAAAAAATCACAGCATATCCACGGTGTGAATGATGATCAGTGGGCGAAGCTCCGGAGGTTCATCGGTAAACCGTGAATCTTCCGTGAAATTCCCCCCAGTACATCATCAAAGACGTGAAAAACACTGTGTGTATATATAAAAGAAATTCATATTTTAGGAGCCGTGATTTTCCGTTTTGTTTTCGTTTCTTCGTTGGTCGTGGTTACCGTTTACATAAGCCGTGGCTTCCGTTCCCCCCTTCATTATAACGGCTTTATGGTCGGTGAAATGCAGGGAGAGCGGTTCCTGGATGGGTCGTAGCGGAAAGCTTGCAAAAACCAGATCGATGCAGGATCCTCGGATGGTGGTTGGTTGCATGTGGTCAAACGATATGCATGTGAGACCATATCGCGATGCCATGTGTTGTATGAGCCAACTGTTTTCAGTGATGTCAACGTTAAGTCACCCACCAGTAGGGTAACGGGACACGCTTATTCTTCATCGTCATCAGCCTCATCGTTATGACGCATAAAGGGTACATTCCATGTGCTGTGCCGTGATGGCAGCGTCATCGTCATCGCACAGGGGTGGCTACGACAACAATGGACGGAGGATGGAACGACCCACGGCGTAAGGACCTTCGACCCTAAAAATGGGCGGCTGTACATCGTGCTTCTGGTTATTTTTTTCTTTTTTTTAAATGCGAAGCGTTTCTTTGCGTACTGCAAGCACTTTGGCGTTTCTATCTCTGCATCTATCTATCTCTGCATCTATCTCTGCATCTATCTATCTATCTATCTATCTATCTATCTATCTATCTATCTATCTATCTCTGCATCTATCTATCTATCTATCTATCTATCTATCTATCTATCTATCTATCTATCTATCTATCTATCTATCTATCTATCTATCTATCTATCTATCTATCTCTATCTATCTATCTATCTATCTATCTATCTATCTATCTATCTATCTATCTATCTATCTATCTATCTATCTATCTAGCCGCCTACGTCTGGTTGCTCTCGTGATCGCCTCCTTAATTTGAGGTCTACAAAAGTTAATATAGGAGGGTAAGAGGATTCGACGAATATGTCTGGCAGGTCTTGAATAACGTAAAAATCCCGTCGCGTACATCGTCAAACTTATTTCTCCAGACACGTGTGGCTCATACCCGTATACACCGCGCCGATGTATGCGGGTATGCGCCACAGGTATTTGACAATTTAAATCTCCCCAGAAACGGCGAGGACAGACATTGGTAATTTAAATGTGAGAGCGCGAAGAAAAACTCACAACGACAGCGTTGACCCGACGAATGCAAAGAATAGAAATCAGAGTCACAGCAGGAATCGGACCCAAGCAATCCGCGTGGCAATCAAGTATTCTTCCACAGAGCCACATCAGGTCTCGAAACTGCTTTGGAAAAAGACCCTATGCAGGCATACTGTTGGTGAAACGTCAATTGTGTTTGCAGTGCTGGCTATCTAATTTTCAAAACATTACATATGTACGTCTGTGATGAATGAGTCATGTCGGGTTCAGGTGAAACGTTTAGTTAAGCGCCATCCACTCTAGTTGGCTTACGTAGCACTATCCAGGGCTACCCTTATCGCAAGCACGAGTGCTACATATCAGCTTACCGCTTCCGGTGTGGGTGATTGCCATGCTAATGTTGGATTCGTTACGCAACTATAAACAACTGGCTATATGAAACATATGCGACTTCTGAACATGTGTCTGTGCATACAACATTTGTACATATCTTGAGCGTTATTTCATTACCTCTCGCTGAATGAAAAAATTACAAACCAGTCACCTTACCTCCACATGTTTCGCATAGCATCGATTTCCATGGTACTTGAGATCTGCCGAATTTTTTTTCTTTTTAATTTTCCTTCTCTTGTATATTACTACCATAATATTGGCATAGCGAGCTCTAACGTAGGCTAACTTTCCATACTTTTTTTCATATTAAAATAAAAACAAAAGCTGCGTAGGTTCGCGTGTTGGCCTACGGACGTGTAGTGGGCCCTTCGCTGATTCGCAAAAGGAATAATTTGTATGTCTGCGCATCTAACAACTATGCTTGCTGTAGGAATGCAATGATACTTTGAAACGGCCAATGTTACGCGCACAGTCGTTCGTTTCGTTACGGCACGGTTGAGGCATGCACCGAGAACCAACGCAGGCTAGCAATTCAGAAGGCGACGCATGCACGAAGCCCGAATAGGCTATCGCGATCTGCTCTTGAAGGCGAAGCTCACGGGTCCTCAAATTTTATTCTCTCTGCAACTCGTGTAACCTAAGCGTGATTCTATGGCGAAGCGCGGTACCTTCAGCGGCGGCAATGGCTACGACACCTAACCGCAGTATGTAGGACGTAAACTACTGCGGGAACAGCGAGGACTACAACGTGCGCTTTCCCAACCGCTTCGTTTGCCCCATTGAGAATTTCACGTGCTGCGATAAAATGCGGGACAGAGATGGTAAAATAACTGCCAAAAGTAACTAAATTACACAACTAATTACCCTTGTGGATCAAAAAGTGTAATCATACCGACCAACAAATTCAAGCTGGCCAAATGTATTGGCATTACATTAGTATTACATTACAAAAGTGATCAGGTCATTTCGAAGTTACTTTAGACTTGACACCGTCATTGTTTCTGGGTATCGCGGCGGCAACTTGTCGCTGTTTTGTTGACGTGTCCTGCCTCGAAGTTGCTTGACCTTGCTTGGCTAAACTGTAGTTGGGCGGTGGGGTAACCTAGAACCACAGAACTTACCGTCGTTTTGTCTAAAGGAAAGCGCCTTTGAGATGTGCAATAAATCCCTTCAAGTAAGCAATACCTCTCCTGAAACGCATCCGCTGACGTCACGCTGGAAAAACGCTTTCCTTTGCTGTGCTCCGCAGGCTATGCCTTGCTTGCCTTAACGCAATCCTTTCTCGTGTTTCGAATTTGCTTCATTGTTGCTTTCACTGAGTAACATCGTAGCATTACAGCGTAGCCAGCAGAACATTTGATACGTTTAATCTCGTGGTATTTCCTTGCCCGGCCTCATCGCTCAGGAGATAGGCCTTTCAACTACCGCCCAAGAAATTCTTATCGGGCTTCGCCATGGTTTGTGATTCAAGAACTGCGCGGTGAAGGATTGCTTGGGATGAGCAAGATGCTGCGACATCTGGAAGATAAACAGCACGAAATACGAAGACCTCAGTGGTTTCGCGCGTTCATTTCTGCGTATTTCGTTCGGTTTAACTTGGAGATGCGTTGTGAACTCTCGCAACCAATCGGCACGACCCAGAGACGCAACTCTACCGCGTGTGCAAACGCCATCTTACTCTCCGTTTTCGTGCAATTTACCTCCCCGCTCACCCAACCACACCCCCCCTCTTCCCTCTTCTCTTTATGGTGGCGGCCGTGTCAGCTTCTGCGGTAAGCGAGTCGTTCCTGTATAAGAACGAAGCACCCTCCGCCAAACAGCGTTCAGCGCGTCCAACCCCTGAACGACTTGCGCCCCGTTCCTGTCTGTACGCATCAAGGAGCCCGGTTGGAGACATGAAGAATCGCGCTGCCATCGCGAACATCCTGCTGCTGGGCGCGCTCGTCGTTCCCTACCTGCCAGCAGTGGCCGGAGTATGTCGTGTGAAGTCGGAGTTCGACTGCGGAAACGGCGTGTGCGTCCCGCCTTCGTTCTTGTGCGACGACCACCATGATTGCAGCAACAACGCCGACGAGGAGGGGTGCGCTAGTGGCTCCATCGTTTGCCCTTCGTGCAGCTTCGCTTGCCACAATGGAAAGCAGTGCATATATCCCTTGTATGTTTGCAATGGCGGGAACGACTGCGACGATGGTTCTGACGAGAAGAATTGCATCGAAGCCAGAATAATGGCGTTAAACTGCAGCTTGTCTTAAATTAACAGCGCGAAAAAACGAGACACAAAAGGAGGATAACTAGACAGGACAAGCGCTGACTTCCAACTGAAACATTTATTGCGCAAAACCCATGCTTAAATAACAAAACTACGCACCACGTGTACATGAGGGGCCGGATCGAAAACAACATATAAAGATACTATACAAAAGATGGCAACATTGAAAATTCATCTGCTTAAGCTCAGATAGTCCAGCTCTTTGGCAAGTAACAGGAACAGGAAAGTGCCTGTCAAGTCAGGCACGTGAATAAGTACATTCCGTGCTGCAAGTCTGTGGTGTACTCGATCCCACTTTCATGTGACCGTGTGTATATTGGGCAGACGGGGCGCTGCGTTAATGTGCGCCTGCGTGATTACAACAATTCTCTAAAAGGCCATGCTAGCTCGCACTTGTCGTTACACTGTCGCGATTGTGGTTGTGTACCTCTTTTTCATAACACCACTATTTTGTATCGGCACAGGGGGCAAACGCAGCGGGAAATTGTGGAAGCTGCCCACATCAGTGCACTGTCCGACGGTTGCGTCGCTCAGCCCTCGATTGCCTTACTTGCCAAAGAGCTGGACTATCTGAGCTTAAGCAGATGAATTTTCAATCTTGCCATCTTTTGTATAGTATCTTTATATGTTGTTTTCGATCCGGCCCCTCATGTACACGTGGTGCGTAGTTTTGTTATTTAAGCATGGGTTTTGCGCAATAAATGTTTCAGTTGGAAGTCAGCGCTTGTCCTGTCTAGTTATCCTCCTTTTGTGTCTCGTTTTTTTCGCGCTGTTAATTTATTACAATGCATCCATACCAACTAGCCCAGCTTACCACTCTGCAGCTTGTCCACGAGGCCCGAGCCGACATTGGCAACGCCATCATCCCCCCACTGCCCCTCCAGATTCCACGAGTCCGACATCCCCTTCTCCCGACTGCAACGTCGACGACGGTGGCTTCTCGTGCCCGGACGGTCGGTGCCTGCTTCCAGTCCAAGTGTGCGACGGGAGTGAGAGACTGCAGTGATGGCGCCGATGAAGGACCCTTATGCCGGTTCTTCCACCGCGGGAATCAACTGTTACAGCAGCAGCATGGCCTGCGCGGCTGGCTGCTGGACCTCCGTATGCAGCTTCGCGTGCTCCCCCAGTCGTTGAGGAATTCGTCCAACCTAACGACCTGGCAGTGACTCAGCAGACACGCGATACAGTGTGGTCACCCGATGTACAACATACGCGGCGCGTCGGAAAGACTGGGCTGCTGAACCGTTTCTTGCTAAAGTTACTGGACAGCGAAAGTTCCGCGATGCGATGTTGAGCTGCCACGAGAATAAAGGCATGGCTAGTAAGCGAACTTCTCTCATAATCAATCCTGTTTGTGTTAGTCGTTTCTGTGGGTCTAAGCTTTACCTCGAGGTTGGTATCTCAGAAAAATTCGCCGCATTTCTTTTCTCATTCACGACATTTATATCAACTTGTAATGTCGTCGGAAATGGCAAATTTCTAAAAACGAAACTATGCGGCTTAGAGCTCTCCATCTCTGCCGTGGAAACCTCATAATATACATAAACCGGATGGAGTTGTGTATAAGACATTGATCTAAGTTATATACAACCGTTTGTGACTTAAACTTTTCCAAAAACCAGTCTCGGCATTGTAACAAATGTACACGCTTTACAAATTCGTCTGTCGAATTTGTCGTTGCTGGATGTGTTAACGGGCGGTGCTTGCAGATTTTTTTTCGTGGTGCAAATGTATGGATTTATATGGGCCTGAATTGCTTCCATTATTTTGCATTTTTTAAAAGAAATTTCCGCCTATTTTCGTACACTAAGAGAGAGGCCCAAAATCCTCATTTCCAATCAGCACTCGGTGCAAGGTAACCATGTTTATTAAATGCAACAATTTTAATTCGAATCCGTCCAAGCATCTTCTCAAAATAATTTCTGGCGTTCTGTGTGTATTTCTATAGGCGGCACGGGATTTGACCCCAAGCTATCGCTTATATCCCATATGGTCTGAACAGGTTATACTAAAAGTATGACGCTTAACGCACGTTCATACCAAATGCGCAGCACTCTAGCGGACAAGAGGATTTCTAAAGCGTAGAGGCAGCGAGGGCGCGCGGCTGTAATTCAGACCGACCGCGTTGCCTTCTGCCCACCAATCCACGGTGGACGTATCACCATGCGGCACCACGTGACACTGCGTGTGCTCGTCTGGGGCTGTGATTGGCTGCGGCCAAAGCGGCCAACTTTTCCGAGCGAAGAAAAATGTTGCAGGCGTGATCCGGGCAAGCGGCCGCGGTTTTTCCGCATTCGCGGATAATCCGCGTCCTCTTTCCGCATCCGCGCTTGGTGTGAACTGGCCTTTGTGACTGATAATGACTTATGGCTTCTGCCCCATGTAGCGAGCAACAAAATGGCCTCGAGATTCGTGTAGTTCTTTTTTGCTGAGGGCACCATTGTTGACGCGTCGGTTTTAACACCACATATTCAAAGCAATCATATCTTTGTAAACCCAGCAGACTGCACATGCATCATTACCAACAGTCATCGCACTTGAACAAGGCCCCGGAAACTGAGCACCAGTTTCGGTTTCAAGGAACATGCGCGCTCGTACAGTTGCCGGGCATCCTAAAATCTGGTTGAACAAAGTGGATGTGGGCATATTTATTGTCCTTCACGAGTTTTTACAAATCAGGAAATTTGATCGAACGGTAGAGAACTCTCTTCTTTTCTTGTTTATTTGTCTTTTTTAATTGCTTATTTCTGACTCTTGAATCGGGCGAAGCGCGGGAACTGGCTAACTTCTGTTCGTAACGCTTGCTTCCGCTCACCCTTGCCACTCGCTCAGCGATATCGCAAGTTGGACCGCGCTCGGCTATCTCGCTTGGTTGGCGTGCCAAATATTACTGCGAGAAAGATCAGACATTTGATACGGCGTGCAGCGAACGAAAGCCGCAGTACGCCACGACGAGTAGGTCAACTATGCATTAGACGAAGATGGCTAAATTGGGGCATCACATGTTTTGTGCGGCTCTGTGCTATGTTAACCCAGGGATTTTGCGATTCCGCGTACATACTTAAGGTTTCCTAGTGAGCGGGTGAGCACAACTATTTGGTTCCATTATTTGAGAAGGCATTCATTTTGCATGAGTACAGACGCAATCACACTCCTCTAGAGTAGCGGAGTGCGTGGCTGTGGACCTTGTTGTCCGCAGCTGCTACGTCACGTTAGCTACAAAAGAACCTAGCATGCAGTGTAACTATGTTAGGTGTCATTACAGCATCGGTATCTACATATTTCTGCAGAAAACTGGAGCCAAAGTGCCCGGCTGAGCGCTCTAGACAAGTGAGATTTCCTGTGTGCATGAGTAAGCCCACTTCTCTGTAAGCCTCACTGGAGTGCCATAAGTACAGTGTCGCTAGACTGATTCGTCATGACGACAGCCTAGCTGCATCCGACAAAATACGTTTTATTAAAGGCTTGAATGAGTGTTGGTTCGGCTACACAGTTCGATCATTTTTTTACTTTTGGCATGTAGTTCAAATGATGGGAAGGAATTATAGGCTCCTCTCTGTTCATGGAAATGCATGTAGCAGGTTTGGAACTTTGTGGGCCTTTACTTCTAATACTCTTCATGAAATACATGTGGTGTACTCATTGATGCTTTGAGAAATTGTTTAACTGGGAAGGTCACCGGAGCCGGCGGTTTGAAATGGACTTTTCTTCGTCAAGGCAACGCTGCTGGCCTGACGAAGACAGGTCAGCTTTCCGAAACATTGTCTTCAATGGCATTCCTTTTTCAACGAATTCTCATCGCTTCACGCCTATCTCTCCTCCTGAACTTATGACTTTGCAGCATATCTTCTGCGACTGTCCTCGCTACGCTTTGCAGAGACAATCCCTCTCATCCGCCCTCGCTCGTCTCGACAACAGAATGATGACGCTAGATACTATTCTCCAGCCGTCGAAAATTCAAGCAACCAAGGCATTGCTCAAATTCCTGAGGACAACAGACTTGCACGAGCGGCTGTAGACTCAATGATGACGTATACTGCACAAGACTGCCGCTCTGCGCTTTGACTTTGTGTGCGTGCGTGTGTGCTCCTCCCCTTTCTCTTTTTCTTTACACTTCTTTCAATCTCCCCCATCCCTTTCCCCTGTGCAGAGTAGCATACCGGTTATGCCAAACTGGTTAGCATCCCTGCCTTTCCTCTCTCTTGTTTTCCTTCCTTCCTGTCTTGTTTGGTGCTCTAGTTCTGTACGAACAATATGCGCGCCGTCACAACACACGTGATAGAGTGAGTACGGCGTGTCTGTTCGTGATTCTTAATAATTTTCGCATTCATTGGGACATTCTTGGTTCAATGTTTTCTCATTATGTCCATATTTCAGTTGTGAATGAAAGCTGCTTTTGCAGATTTACGCTTTCATTCTACGTGTATGTCAGTTTTTTAATGCCAAACATGTGATAAAAAATAGACTTAAAATGTACTTTTTTGATCAAGTTTTGTTTTATTGAGAACTTGGTCAGCTTTGGTTAGTCCACATAACACACCAACCAATTTTCAAAAACCGTTCACCAAATTTAACAAATGGGCGCGTCCCCAGAGCGGCACGCACTGCAAGAGGGCATGAACGCATTCCGGTTGCATGCGACGTGGGAAAGGAGAGCTTCCGCGGCCACCCTCCACTTGGTTTCGCTTCCATTTCCTCTATTTACTGACCTCACCAGTGACGCCATGAAAGGAATGTTCTGTGTGTGAATTATTTCTAGTTGGATGCCCGGCAGCCGCCACTGGTGGAAGCCACGCTGCCGCAGCGTATCATCATGCGAGATCGTGTCCCATAGGAGG
>JALIZH010009834.1:22500-54997 GCA_030522465.1 Rhipicephalus appendiculatus
CGTTGCTGTTGCGGGGACCTGGCCGATATTCCAAGGTGTAGTCATATGCAGCCAAAAGTAGAATCCAACGAAGCATTCTTGGGGAAACCACTTCTGGAATGCGTCTCTCTCTGTTGAACAATCCCAGCAGAGGCTGGTGATCTGTCGTAATAATGAAGTTACGTCCAGCCAAATACTGGTGGAACTTTTTTACGCCATACACAATGGCTAAGCCCTCCTTGTCAATCTGAGCATACTTTCGCTCGCTCGATCCCAGCGTTTTAGAAGCGTATGCTATTGGGCGTTCTGTGCCATCTTGACCCCGGTGAGCCAGCACGGCTCCAATTCCAACAGGTGATGCGTCGCACGACAGTACAATTGGTTGCTTCGGGTCGTACGAAATGAGAACTGCGTCTGACGACAACAAGTTCTTTAGTGCTACAAAGGCTCTCTCATGTTGGTTATTCCAGCTCCAAGCGCTGTCTTTGTCCAACAAGCGGTGAAGTGGTTCCGCAACTTCTGCTTTTCCTTTTAGAAATCGGCTATAAAAATTAATGAGCCCAAGAAACGACTGCAGTTCCTTCTTTGATGACGGCGTCGGTGCGTTCCGGATCGCGTCCACTTTGCTTGTAGAAGGATGAATGCCCGTAGCATCAATAACATGACCCAAAAACTCTATGCTCGTCTTGAGAAATTCGCATTTTTCTTTGTTCACCCGCAGACGTGCGTTCTGTACCCGGGTGAGCACTGACTCTAGGCGTTCTGCGTGCTGTTCTGGCGTGTCTCCTGATATTAAGATATCATCGAGATAGCACTTGACTCCTGGTACTCCTGCCAACAGCGTATCCATGGTGCGCTGAAACAACCACGGCGCTACTGAAATGCCAAAAGGAAGTCTTCGGACTTTAAATAAGCCTTTCATGGTGTTTACAGTGAGGACTTCAGCTGATGCATCATCCACAACAAGCTGTTGATAGGCCTGAGCCAAATCCAGCTTCGTGAAAAATTTGCTTGGCCCTAGCGTTGCTAGCATTTCCTCAGTTGTGGGCAAGGGATAGACGCTACTTTGAACGGCCTTGTTCACCGTGCTGCGATAATCACCACACAAGCGTACGGAACCATTCCGCTTTCTTACGACTACGATGGGGGTTGCCCATGTAGAGGACTGTACTGGCTCCCATACACCTTGGTTAACAAGCCTGTCTATCTCTGCTGCCACATCATCTCGAAGGGCAAACGGTACTGCTCTGCTCTTCAAAAACACCGGCTGTGCTTCATTTTTCAGATCAATGTGCACTGGGTCTTGAGTAGATCCCGGAAGATCATTTGCAAAAACCTCTTCAAAACGCTGAAGTATTTCTGACTCATCAGATATTTTCTTTATGCCTTGAATTTTAATTCCTAAGGCCTTAAACCAAGTTCTTCCAAGAAGACTGCTGCCTTGCTTGTTCACCACTAATAAAGGCAACTTTGCACACCTTTCTTTGAAACGCACTTCAACTACTGCTTTTCCTAACATCTCAAGTGGCTCTTTCGTCCAAGTCACAAGTTGCGTTCCAGCATCGACTAGTGGAATTTTGCCTGCGCGTTCTTCAATCGCTCGCCACGTTTCTTGACTAACCAGCGAGTGAGACGCTCCCGAGTCTATTTCCATCTGCACCTCTTTCCCTTGGATCAGCACAGTGGTAATAAATTTTTCTGACTCGTGTACTTCATAAACAGAGCAAAGTTCTTCCACTTCGTGCAACGGTCTATTTGCTTGACTTTGCTTTCGAGCCGGATTCTTTCCTGGCTTCTGTGCTGCAGTTTTGTGACTTAACGGCGATTCTTTTCTGAAGCGACAAGCTCTAGCGATATGGCCTCTTTTCTTGCAATAGTGACAAGCCTCATTACGAAATTTGCAAGTTTTAGAACTGTGCTCACCGTTGCAGCGGTAGCAGACGCCATCTCTGGACGCAGCTGGCTCCTTTGGGCGCGTTTCATGGACGGCCGCGTCGCCAGTGCTGTTCGCGTCGCTGAGGCTGTGTGTCCTGATTTCTCGTTGCTGTCGTTGAGTTGCTTCCGCTGTCACGGCCATGTCGTACGCCACAGTGAATGTCAGGTCCCTTTCTGCCAGTAGGCGTTGCTGCACCGCCTCGTTGCTGATGCCGAAGACGAAACGGTCTCGCATCATCTCGTCCATGGGAAGCTTGTCGTCTCCGAAGCCGCAGTTTTCAGCCAATCTTCTCAGCGCTGTCACGTAATCTGCGACACTTTCGCCTTGCGCTTGGTTACGCTTGTAAAACAAAAATCTACCGTACAGCACTGATGGCTTGGGATGCATGTGTTCTCGGACCGCTTTCTTGATCTTCTCGTAGGCTGCGGCCGTCGGCCTTTCGGGTTTGACCAGCGTCACGATGAGACTGTACGTTTCTTCTCCGCAGGAGCTAAGTAAAACTGCACGCTTTTCTTCATCCTTTGACAGCTTGTTGGCTTCGCAGTACATTTCAAGACGCTCCACGTATTCGTCCCATGACGCACTCGTACCCAGACGGTACTCCCCGATGCCGCTGACTGGCATTGCACTGCGCGTCTTGTTCGGGCCTGCGCTGGTCCACTGCCTGTCCTCGTCGCCAACTGTAATGGACGTGACTCGGAGGCAGACGCTCAGCAACAGAACAAAAGATTTATTGCGCGTTGCAATAAATAGCGGGATATAGATGACGTCATTCGCACGTGGCTCGCGTGCGTCTAACACAGAGAGCGGCGTCTGATGCCGCGTCCTAACACATCCGTCCATCCATCATCCGTCCGTCCGTCCGTCCGTCCGTCCGTCCATCCATCCATCCATCCATCCATCCAGCGATTTTGACACTAGACATTGCTAAAGCGTATGACAGCGTTGAACATTTCATTTTACTAAACAGGCTACAGAGTTTAGATTTCCCTTAATATTGCCACGCGCGTTTCTTATTTTCACTTTGCTCTATTCGGTTTTCGCCCTCAAAGGCTGTCAGCAATGCTCAGCGCAAACCGCGCCTCATTGTTCTAGAAGCTTCGCGATCATTGCAGATCGTTTTGTTAAGATTGCACGCAAGACGCGACCACTCGAGATTATTCCAGAGCGTACGCGATGACCAGTGATAAGGCTAGAATGTTCGACGCGTGATGCATAAAAGCCGGCGCGCTCCAACGATGTTCAGTTCATCGACGGCCGACGCTCTGTTCGCCGCTATCAGTCTCAGCGTTTATTGCTGTAATCTCACCTTCAGTTTACCGGCCACAAGTTCGGCCCAAATAAAGTGTTTCATCTTGGACTACTGCCTACTGCCTTCGTCAACGTCACGACCACGTGACATCTGGTGGAGGTGCTGTTCCTTCATGTTCCGGACGCCCCCGTCAAGCCGTGAACCGAGCCCAAGTCGCGAGGAAGACATCGACGGCAACCCTGAGCAGCGCTCAAGCCGTAGACAACAAGGTCTGCGGCCAGAGTACGGGCCTTTACCTGACAAGACCCGGCGGAACAAGACCCCGACCTCGACCGCAGCGACAATGACAGCCCCTGTGCCGCCTGCACCTATCCTGCTCCGGCAACCCAAGGAGCCGCCTACCTTCCGTGGTTCAGCACTTGGAGACCCGGAGAGCTGGCTCGAAGCGTACGACCGAGTCGCCGCTTTCAATGCGTGGACCAGCGAAGACAAGCTTCACCATGTGTACTTCGCCTTGCAAGACGCCGCCCGCACCTGGTTCGAGAACCAAGAGCGAACCCTGACAACGTGGGACACCTTTCGCACAAGGTTCCTGGCTACATTCACGAGCGTCATCCGCAAGGAGAGGGCCGAAGCGCTGCTTGAAACCCGCTCGCAGCTCCCAAACGAAAACGTGGTGCTCTTCACAGAAGAGATGACCAGACTCTTCCGCCACGCCGACCCCGAAATGCCGGAAGACAAAAAAGTTCGCTTCCTCATGCGAGGAGTAAAGCAGGAGCTGTTCGCGGGTCTGATGCGGAACCCACCGAGCACTGTCCAGGAATTCATCTCCGAAGCGACGACGATTGAAAAGACGCTGGAGATGCGCACCCGGCAATTCAATCGCCGCTCGACGCCAGCCTACGCTGACATTCAATCCCTTTGCTCAGACGACCTGCGCGAGACCATAAGGGCCGTAGTGCGCGAGGAGCTTCGTCGAATGTTCCCGTCATCCCAGCCGCAGGTTTCCTCGATCGCAGATATTGTTCGAGAGGAAATCCAGCAGTCGTTGGGTACCCCTGAACCGCAACAGCCTCTGCCGCAAGCCATGACCTACGCCGCTGCTGCCCGACGCTACGCTCCCGCTCCACGCCCACGTCAAGACACCGCGCCGCCGCAGTACCGCCGCCAGACGCCGCCCCCACCGCCGCCATCTCGCCCGCCTGCCGGCCAACGGTACACACCGAGGAAGACCGACATCTGGCGAGCCCCCGACCACCGTCCCCTCTGCTACCACTGCGGAGAAGCCGGCCACACGTACCGCCGATGCCAGTACCGTGAGATGGGATTACGAGGCTTTGCCGTCAACGCGCCCCGTCCACAGCGAGGTGAACGACCACAAGACATCGCCGACTATCTCGCAGGAGCTCAGTGTACACCCCGACGACCATCCCGCTCGCCGTCGCCTGGCCGCTACATGTCACCGCACCGCCGGCAGTACACTGGCCCAAACCGGGGCCGGTCGCCTAGCCCGTATCCGGGAAACTAGGGGCAGCAACCGATGGAGGTGCGGTTGCTGTACGACGAAATGCCGAAGATCCTCCGCGGCCGACGACGACGACAACGCGACGAAACCTGCAGAACATGACGCGAAGCAGACGTAGCCCTGCCGACGAAACGTCGCGGACCGGCAAAGACGTGACGACGCAACAAGGAAGCAGCGCAACGAATCGACGTAGCCGTGATCCGATGCCGCGTCCCAACCGCAACGCACGACGACGAACCAGCGACCTCGACGTAATATTCGACGGCCAC
Source organism: Rhipicephalus appendiculatus (assembly GCA_030522465.1). Lineage (NCBI taxonomy): Eukaryota > Metazoa > Arthropoda > Arachnida > Ixodida > Ixodidae > Rhipicephalus > Rhipicephalus appendiculatus. The sequence continues at coordinate 27,462 of JALIZH010009834.1, forward strand.
AACGTCACCGCTCTCGTCGACACTGGAGCGGACTATTCCGTCGTCAGTGGGCCTTTCGCGACGAAGTTGAAGAAAGTGAAGACTGCTTGGCAAGGCCCTGAAATCCGGACCGCTGGGGGGTCATCTAATAACGCCGGCCGGTGTTTGCACAGCAAGAGTCACCATCAATAACCGGACTTATCCCGCCAGCTTTCTAATCCTACAGCACTGCTCCAGGGATGTGATACTTGGGATGGACTTCCTATGCAAACACGGCGCCGTCATCGACCTAAGGTCTGAGTCGATAACACTAACCTCGCAAAAAGCGCTGCCTACCCAGACGACGCCAGGGATCCATGCATTGAACGTGATAGAAGAGCACGTCACCATTCCGCCTCTCTCCAGCGTCATCATTTCCGTCGGCACCGAAAAACCCGCAGATTTCGAAGGCGTTATCGAGGGTGCACAGCACCTGCTTGTAAACCGTCATATTTGCGTCGCACGAGGCGTCGCCGAGTTGCGTGAAGGGAAAGCAACAGTGATGCTTACGAACTTCAGCAACGAATACAAGCACGTGAGCAAAGGCACGACGGTCGCCTACATCGAAGAAATTGTGGAAGCCAGCAACGCTCTCGCCCTCGCCGAGCCTACCGAACATGCTACGACGAACCAAGCCCATGAACTAGCTTTCCACATCAATCCGAGCCTTCCGACGCATAAACAAGAACAACTCAAAACCCTGCTGTTCCAATACAGGGACTGCTTTTCGTCGTCGTCAAGAGTTCGACAGACCCCAGTCGCACAACACCGCATCATAACAGAGGAAAGTGCCAGGCCACTACGTCAGAGCCCGTACAGAGTTTCGACGCGAGAACGCGAGGCCATAAAGAAACAAGTCGACGAAATGCTACGCGACGACATCATCCAGCCTTCAAAGAGCCCGTGGGCGTCACCCGTGGTGTTAGTGAAGAAAAAGGACGGAACCCTACGCTTCTGCGTCGACTATCGCCGCCTGAACAAAATAACGAAGACGGACGTGTACCCTCTCCCACGGATTGACGACACCCTGGATCGACTTCACAACGCGAGATACTTTTCGTCGATGGACCTCAAGACCGGCTATTGGCAAATTGAAGTCGACGAGAGAGACCGAGAGAAGACCGCGTTTATAACACCAGACGGACTCTTCGAGTTCAAGGTCATGCCCTTCGGTCTTTGCTCGGCGCCTGCGACTTTCCAACGGGTTATGGATACAGTACTGGCAGGATTGAAGTGGCAGACTTGCCTGGTGTACCTGGACGACGTCATTGTGTTTGCTTCAAACTTCGATGAACACCTCCAGCGACTTGCCGCAGTACTTCAAGCAATCAAGACCTCCGGCCTCACCTTGAAGCCTGAAAAGTGCCGCTTCGCATACGAGGAGCTCTTGTTCTTGGGTCACGTGATCAGCAAGTCCGGAGTACGCCCTGACCCTAAGAAGACAGCCGCCATCGCTACATTCCCGCCACCCGCCGACAAGAAGGCCGTCCGTCGATTTCTTGGCCTGTGCGCCTATTACAGGCGGTTCGTCAAAAATTTTGCCCGCATCGCCGAGCCACTCACTAACCTGACCAGAGCCGACGTCGAGTTCAAGTGGCAAACGCCGCAAGAGGAAGCATTTCAAGAACTAAAACGACGCCTGCAAACGCCTCCGTTACTTGCGCATTTCGACGAACACGCCGAAACAGAAGTGCACACCGACGCAAGCAGCGTGGGACTCGGCGCCGTCCTTGTGCAGAGGACGGACGGACTGGAGAGGGTCATCAGTTATGCTAGCCGGTCGCTATCCAGGGCAGAGGCCAACTATTCCACAACAGAAAAGGAGTGCCTCGCCATCATCTGGGCTACGTCAAAGTTTCGCCCCCTATCTCTACGGGAGGCCCTTCAAAGTCGTGAGCGACCACCACGCCTTGTGTTGGCTAGCTAACTTGAAGGACCCTTCAGGTCGTCTCGCAAGATGGAGTCTAAGACTTCAAGAATTCGACATTACCGTCGTTTACAAGTCCGGACGAAAGCACTCTGACGCCGACTGCCTGTCTCGCGCCCCCGTCGAGCAGCCACCCCAGGAAGACCAGGACGACGACTACTTCTTGGGAGCCTTAAGCGCTGATGACTTCGCCGAACGACAGCGAACCGATCCGGAACTCAAGGGCCTTGTGGAATACCTCGAGGGCAAGGCCACCGTTGTTCCAAAGGTGTTCAGACGAGGACTGGAGTCGTTTTTCTTGCGGAACGGCGTTCTCCTAAAGAAAAACTTCTCGCCACTTCGGGCCAACTACCTCCTCGTAGTACCTTCCGCGTTACGTCCAGAAGTTCTGGACGCTCTCCATGACGACCCGACTGCTGGGCACCTTGGACTTTCCCGCACGCTAGCGAGGATACAAGAAAGGTATTACTGGCCTCGCCTCACTGCCCACGTCACCCACTACGTAAAGACTTGCCGAGATTGTCAGCGACGGAAGACACCTCCGACTAGGCCAGCTGGACTTCTGCAGCCCATCGAGCCACCTCGCCGGCCGTTCCAACAAATCGGCATGGACTTACTGGGGCCCTTCCCGACGTCGAATTCCGGAAATAAATGGATCGTCGTAGCTACTGACTACCTCACCCGCTACGCCGAGACGAGGGCCCTGCCCAAAGGCAGCGCCGCCGAGGTAGCAAAGTTCTTCGTCGAGAACATCGTCCTGCGTCATGGCGCCCCAGAGGTCCTCATTACTGACAGAGGTACGGCCTTTACCGCGGACCTAACTCAGGCGATCTTGGGATACAGCCACACAAGCCACCGCCGGACCACCGCGTACCACCCACAGACCAACGGCCTGACCGAGCGTCTAAATAAGACCATTGCCGACATGCTGGCCATGTACGTCGACGTCGAACACAAGACGTGGGACGCCATCCTTCCGTACGTGACCTTCGCGTACAACACGGCCGTACAAGAAACGACGCAGTTGACGCCATACAAGTTGGTCTACGGACGGAGCCCGGCAACGACGCTCGACGCCATGTTACCAAACGTGACCGACGAGGAAAACATCGACGTGACCACCTATCTACAGCGCGCCGAAGAAGCACGACAGCTCGCCCGCCTACGGATCAAAAACCAGCAGAGGACTGACAGTCGCCGCTACAACCTTCGACGACGCCACACGGAATACCAACCCGGTGACCGTGTATGGGTGTGGACGCCAATACGCCGACGGGGACTCAGTGAGAAGCTTCTTCGACGATACTTTGGACCGTACAGGGTACTTCGACGCCTCGGCGCACTCGACTACGAGGTTGTCCCTGACGGCATTACGAACTCTCAGCGGCGCCGTGCGCGACCTGAGGTTGTCCATGTCGTGCGCCTGAAACCATATTACGCGCGTTAGTGAATTTGAGGACTGTACTTTTTTGCTTTATTATTGTACTTCCTTTATTGCTGTTATTTATTGTTGCATGCATTGGCCACCTCCCCCCCCCCCCCCCCCCCCGTGTTCTGTTTTAAGCATCGGGACGATGCTTTTTCAGAGGGGGGGCATTGCCACGCGCGTTTCTTATTTTCACTTCGCTCTATTCGGTTTTCGCCCTCAAAGGCTGTCAGCAATGCTCAGCGCAAACCGCGCCTCATTGTTCTAGAAGCTTCGCGATCATTGCAGATCGTTTTGTTAAGATTGCACGCAAGACGCGACCACTCGAGATTATTCCAGAGCGTACGCGATGACCAGTGATAAGGCTAGAATGTTCGACGCGTGATGCATAAAAGCCGGCGCGCTCCAACGATGTTCAGTTCATCGACGGCCGACGCTCTGTTCGCCGCTATCAGTCTCAGCGTTTATTGCTGTAATCTCACCTTCAGTTTACCGGCCACAAGTTCGGCCCAAATAAAGTGTTTCATCTTGGACTACTGCCTACTGCCTTCGTCAACGTCACGACCACGTGACAATATATGACTGCCTGGATAGCAGAATTTAAAAATCAAGAGAATTCTATTGTGTCAAAGATGGCTGCTCCTCATCAAAATTTGAACAGTATCGCGCAGTTCCCCAAGGAGAAGTTCTATTGCCAATACTATTTAACATATTAATGAGCTCCATACCAACTTGTCAGACTGTCTGCGTCTATATTTATGCTGATTATATTGCGTTCTTTCGGCGGACAGTTACATTTACGGACTACAACAAAAATTGCAAATATATATGAATATGTTGGAAATATAGCTACAGTCGATTTCGAAGTCACTGAATGTAAGCAAAAGCGCACTTGTGGCGTTTCCATTAGCAGATTCAATTTCAGTCTCGATTGCATACAAACAGGAGCCCATTCCTGAAGTAAACTCTCCCAAATATTTGGGTATCATCTATAATAAAAAACTTAACTGGAGCCCACACATAGAAACATTGCAGCTAAGGCACAACGGGCTTTAGACTTATTGCGCAGAATAAGTATTCGACAATATGGTGTACGTAGGGACACCATGATAATGTATATAAGATGTACACCCGCTCCCAAAAGTTTACGGAACGCGGGCTCCACTGAAAATGCAAATTTCTGCTCTATTAGTGCACGGCGCATCTAACCCAGTAGGTAGCTGCGTAGGTCGCAAGTACTACTACAAGCTGGAACATCTGTTTGGAGGCTATGTTCAAAGACAAAGCGGGAATATATCATTTTCGGAAATTTTGTGTTCCGAAAACTCTTGAGGGCGGGGGTACATGCGCCCGATATTAGAATTCGGATGTATACTATTTTGGGGTAGTGCTACTTACAAAAATAAGGCACATGTTCTCTTGGAGCGAGAAGCACTGCGCTTGGGTCTGGGGCTCCCTAGGTTTGCAGCTAATAATGTTATTTACCAGGAAGCACGCCTGTCAACATTGCTGTGTCGTTTCCGCATGTTAACGGTACAAACATTTCTAAAATTTTACCGCTGACCGGTACGAAGATCTGTATATGTCTTTATTAGTAACCCAGATTCCTTTTTTTCTCGCTGATTGGCCAAGCATTCACACACCACAGATAATTTTTGTACAAAAGAAACTGGAAACTATAAATGTGAACATAGGAGAGGTAACTGCAACTAATAGCTCAAATCGGAATTTTATGATAGAATATGATGAGATTTTTCCTCCGAAATCTAAACTTCAATCCCACAAATCTTTAAAGACCAGGTTAGAAGATTACCTAGTGCATGCTCAAACACAAAACTTTATAGCCACAGATGCTTGCGTGAACGATGAAAGGGCAGGAGTTGGAATTGTCTCAGATTCGCTCGGCTGGTCATTCGCCCTGAGGCTGCCAGATTTCACTCCTGTTTTCGAAGCTGAGCTATTAGCTATCATCATGGCGCTGTGAAAACTCTCGACGGACGGGAATAGTGCGGTCACAATGACTGATTCCCTTTCGGCATGCACAGATCTAACAGCTTCACGTAACTCACAAGTCGTAAAGACGTTACGCAGCTTAGTTCCACCGCAGCTGAAGCGCCTAAAATTATTGTGGGCACCAGGTCACTGTGGGTTAAAATTAAATGAAATGGCCGATTCCTTAGCGCGAGCATCGCTGGACGGCCCAATAATTAAGGTGCTTCCAGAAAAAGGACATGTAACAGCAATCAGATATAGAAAACTAGCCATTTGCACTGAAAGGATGGAAGCAATAACAACGTGGACAGAATACGAGCATCTAAAATTTCCCTGGGAATCTCAGTGGACTCAGTCTCGGCCGGCAGAAGTTACGATCACCAGATTTAGATGCCGTGAACTTTCATTTACATAGGGCTGGTCTGACAATATTGCCCCTCTGCCAATTCTGCGGGGAAATAGAAAATATTGAACATTATGTTTTGACATCTCGCAGATATGCATATGTTAGAAGAAGACTTCTTGTTACTGCGGTTTCAAAGATAGGCCTAAATTTAACTGCAGAAATTATACTAAGTTTTGGTGCCTCAGGTTTGGGACAGTGCCAAAGAGATGTTTTTGATGCGGTTTGCAGTTACATTCAAGTTTCTAAACGTACTCCATTGTAATATTGACCACTACAAATATTCGATAAGCAATATATATATATATATATATATATATATATATATATATATATATATATATATATATATATATATATATATATATATATATATGTATATATATATATATATATATATATATATATATATATATATAACGTATGAACAAGGCGATGGTAGAAGAAGCCGACGAAGAAGTGCGCGTGCATTAGAATAAAATGGATGGCATCTGAACCACGACGTATCTCTGTTCTCTAACGTCACACAAGTCGACAGGATCGACCTCATCAACCTGCCATGGCTAGGCCAAAGCCTCCGCTCAACATACCGAAGTACAAGGGAACACCAGAAGACGTCCCCGTCGACAAGTGGCTACTCCTTTACGACACGAAGGCGACCGAGGCATCGTGGACACACCGCGTTCGGGTCAGTCACTTCAGCGAATACATCGAAGGGGAAGCGTTCAAGTGTGTCATGTGTTAGGTTCGAATGTTAAATACTGTCACTGAAATAATTGTTTCAGTGCAAAGTCAACGAAACCGTGTGGTGGAAAAACATTCCTTCATTATTTCTAAAAATAAATTAAAGAAAGAGCGTACAATGAAGAAGGGAAAAAAACAAGAAACGGTGTCTATACAAAAAGAATATAGAAGAGTTTAGATTAAACTACAGAAGGTAATGTTCTGTGAATTAACAAAAGTCCGTCTCACAGTTCGGCAGTCGTAGACGTCGGGGAGTTGTGCTGATGCTGCGGTGAGACATCGGTGATGTCGGCTTCGGTAGGGCAGCAGCGAGGAGAGGGCAGGTGCTACGTGGAGACACGGTTACCGGGTCCCTGGAAAGCCGCCCAAGTGCACCCCGGAGAACATTACCACGGCCACGTGGTACAGCGGGCGTCGTCCTTGCCGGTCGAAGAGGTTACCCTCGAGTCTGCTGGCTCGGGTCCGGAACCCAACTGCCTTGAACCGCCTCGAACAGACAGCCCCGCACGTCTCTCCTTCCACGTTCCAAAGCCCAGCCACCTCGTCTTCCTCTTTCTTCTCCGCCTTCTTCCGTCCACAGCATTTCCTTTGGGTGCTCTTCTTTTTCTTCACCCCGATGCACTTCACGTGGTTTCGGTTTCGACGTCTCACCGATACAGATAGCACAACACTCAAAGTCCAACAGTCACAGTCCAAGTCAGAGTCCAATACTCATCACAGAAAGCCCCCCCCCCCAAGAGAAGTTTTTTTAGAAAAAAAACGTTGCCAATAGTGATGATAACAACAGCTGCCCAACTAATGGTACTATGGGATAGGGGTTAAGTCCTACTCACATAATCTGCCCCAACATTCTCTGAGCCTTTTATGTACTCAACACGAAAAGAATACTCCTGAAGGGTAAGGCTCCATCGCAGAACTCTGCTATTTAAATGCTTTGCTTGCGTCAGGTACAACAAAGGCTGGTGATCAGTTTGTATCACAAAGGCGGTCCCATAAAGGAAAATATGAAATTTTTCCACCGCCCATACCAGAGCCAGGCATTCGCGTTCAATCGCAGAGTAGCGGGTTTCACGGGGAGCCAATTGCCTGCTAGCATAGGAGATTGGATGCAAGACCGCCTCATGTTCCTGCATTAGCACGGCGCCAAGTCCCGTGTCAGATGCATCTGTACGAAGTACAAATTCCTTCTTAAGGTCTGGCGCTCTTATGACGGGCTTAGTGCACATCGCATGTTTGAGGTCTACGAAGGCCGCTTCTCTTTTTGGAGTCCATGTCACTCGATTGGCTTCTCCCTTCTTGAGCATGTCAACCAGAGGCTGCGCCTTCTCAGCGTATCGTGGAACGAAGTCTCGATAATAGCCCGCTAGACCGAGGAACGAACGCGCTTGTTTCTTTGTCTGAGGCTTAGCTGCTTGAAGGATTTTTTCAATCGTCTCTTCGTTCGGCTGAATCTTTCCTTCGCCTAGACGATGGCCGAGGAAAGTGACGGTGGTTGCTCCGATCTCGCATTTTTGTGGCTTTACTTTGAGACCTGCGCCCCTAATCCTATCAAACAGACGTTGGAGCGTCTGCAGGTGCTCGTCCCACGTCACTGTTGCAACGAGGACACCGTCGATGTAGTGCACTACGTTGGGAAGCCCTGTCAAGAGTCGTCGCATGAGTCGGGTAAACACTGCTGATGCCGTTTTTATTCCGAATGCCATGAATAAAAATTGGTAATGACCAGACTTTGTAGAGAACGCTGTTTTAGGCCGGGAACTCTCTTCCAAGGGCAACTGCCAATATCCCTTCGTCAGGTCAAGTTTTGAGAAATATTTCTTATTTCCCACCTCCGCGAACATGATGTCGGTTCTTGGGATTGGTTCTGCGTCCCCAACGAGCACACTGTTGATGCGGCGGAAGTCGATGCATGCTCGATATGACTTGTCTGGCTTTTTTGACCAGAACAAGTGGAGAGTTGTATGGTGACTCCGTGGGTTCGATTATGCCGAGCTTCAGCATATCGGCCACTTCCTTCTCGACGGCATCCTTCATGGCGAAAGGTAAAGGGTATTGCGGCGTATTAACCGGTTCCGTTGTCGTTAATTCAAGACGACATTGCAGCAAGTTTGTCTTTCCCGGGACGTCAGAAAAAATATCCTGGTAATCTTCCAGGAGATGTTGCAGTTCATGAAGTTGGGCTGAACTGAGAGCAGATGATTTCCGAATGTTCTCAATCCCGGAAGTTTTCTCCACAGTGAAACTTGGTATAGGATTGTCGGTTACGTCTTCTTCTACCACAACGAACGATGACGCCTGTGCAGATGCGTTCGGTAGGCGTTCCTCATATTTTTTCAACATATTAATATGAAACAACTTTTTCGTGTGTCCGACGTCAATCCAGTAGTCGAAGTCATTCTTCTGGGCTTCGACTACGAAAGGTCCTTTCCAGTGCATAAGTAGTTTGTTGTGGCTCGTTGGAAGAAGAACCAAAGCTCGGTCGCCCACCTTAAGACGGCGTAGACGACTCTTTCTATCGTAATACTTCTTCTGTAGTCGCTGAGCCTTTTCAAGTCCCCTGTGCGCCATCTGCAAGGTTTGGAACAGACGCCCTTTGAGGTCGAGGACGTAACCATAGACTGTTTTAGTCTCTTCGTCGATCTCGTCCTTGGTCCAGAGTTCTTTCAGTAGCGTCAGTGGACCTCGTACTTGGTGGCCATATATTAGCTGGAAAGGCGAGAAACCAAGACTGGTTTGTGGTACCTCTCTGTATGCAAACAACAGAGGAGCTATGTACCGGTCCCATGACTTAGGTTGTTCCTGGCAGAGTTTACGGAGCATCTCTTTGATGGTTCCGTTAAACCGTTCAACCAATCCATTGCACATGGGATGGTACGGAGTGGAGCTCAGGTGTTTGATTTGAAGTAGACTGTTTACCTCTTTCATTAACTCCGAGGTAAAACATGACGCCTGATCACACAGAACTTCCTTCGGAAATCCTATACGTGAAAACATTTCCACAAGCCCTTCGGCTACAGTTGCTGAGTCAATAGCTGGCAGTGGTATCGCGTCAGGATACCGAGTGGCAGAATCCACCAGCGTGAGAATATGCCTGTTGCCTTTTCGTGAAGTTGGAGAGAGTGGTCCGATTATATCAACAGCCACTCGCTCAAGTGGCGTGTCTATGAGCGGCATACGGCCAAGCGGCGCTTTGCTCAACTTTCCTTTCGGGAACGTCCGTTGACACGCGTCACATGACTTCACGTACCTCTTGATGTCTTCCTGAACACCAGGCCAATAGAACGCGCTCAGCACCCTTTCGCTAGTCTTCTTGATGCCTTGGTGTCCGGAGAGTGGGTTTTCGTGGGCAGGCTCGAGAACTTGCGAACGCAGCGTTTTCGGTACTACCGCTTGTTCGATCGTTTTGCCAGGACAAAACTGGTAAGAGCGGTACAGTAGATCGCCACGTACGTAGAACGAGCAGGATGTTGATCCTTTGCGTTTGAAGGTTTTGCCCACCTTAGCTCGGCAAACTTCCAAGCTCTTGTCCTTCTTCTGCTCCAGTTGAAATGTCTCTCGTGAGACCCGAATGAGGTTCAGTACCTCCTCTTGTCTCTTCCCCACGGCCTTTGCGAGAACCACCGCGGGCCTTGAGTGGAGATCCTCTGTGTTGCTCGCTTTTACGTTCTGAGCTGGGAATACGGCAGTGGGCAAGGTCTTCTTCCAGTTTTTATCTGGATTTGTGTGGTCCCGAGATCCTGGTACATTTCCGATGATGACATCGTAGAGAAGGTTGTCCAGGCATTTCGCAACAATGGCGCCTGAAAAGTATGGCGACGAGATGAGTACGTCGGCTTCCAGCGCCTCAGTGGTACTACCGTCAGCCAAAAGTAAGGTTGCCATTGTACCCGTCAATGCCGTATCCGGGACTAGCGAACGTCGTACGACTACGCTGTTGCTGCCTGTGTCACGTGGAACAGATACAGCTTTCTCAAACATTTGTCCTTGCATGACTGGCATGTCGTGGCTGTTTAAACTTGGGCTTCGAGAAGTGCTTGTACCTCGCTCTTCATCACGTAGCCTGGAGTCTTGACTTCGGTTGAAGGAGCGACTTCTCACGGATACACAACCGGCGACTTCTTTTGTGCCTGAGCCCTTGCGTCTGCAGTCTTGCACATTATGACCAGTCTTCCGGCAATACGTACAGTATTGTTGCTTGGAGCGCATACGGCAGTCGGATATTTTGTGCCCGTATTTGTCAGAAACGAAACATCGGACTTGCGTCTTGCCAGAACTACTTCCTTCTTTCCCTTTTGTAGGAGCTTCTTCCGGCCTTTCCTTGAACACCAAGAGATTCTTGTGCCCTTGTGCTTCCATATAATGATCTGCGGCTTCAGCGATTTCCTCAAGTCTGATAGTTTCTCTCTCGAAGAAACAATGTCAGACTACGGTGGCAATTCTGAAGCAGTTGCTCGCTAACGATTATGTCTCGCACCGCTTCAAACGTCTTTCCTCGGTTGGCCATTTCCATCCAACGGTCGAAGAAACTCAAAAGCCTCGTGGCATACTGCTTCGCTGTCTCCTCATCTTGGGGTTTGCTCAGCCGGAACGTTTCCCTGTAACCCTCAGCTGTGCATCGGAAGCGTTGAAGTAATGCCTTCTTAGCCTTGTCATAGTCCACTGACTCTTCAGGGGACAAGCGACCAAAAACTTTCAAGGCTTCACCATCCAAACACAAGCTGAGTGCCGTGGCCCACTTGTCTTGCGGCTATCCCTGACCGGTTGCAACGGATTCAAACCGTTTCAGGTACGCGTCGAGATCATCGCGATCCTCCCTGAAGACGGGGATCAAACTGTGGGGGTTAATCACGATCGGCGGCTCGTTTCTTTCCTGTCGAGCACCAGCCTCTCGTTCCTGGCTGTTTCCAGACTCGGCCAATTTGACCCACAATGCTAGGACTCGCTCTTCTAGCTCCAGGCGTTCCTTCGTAGCCTCTCGCTCTGCTTGCCTGTCGGCCCGTGCCTTCTCAGACTGCTCATCCACCCAGGCTTTTAGTTCTGCGCCCTCCAGACCCATACGCTGACCCAACGTTACGAACTCTGCCGAAGACATTCCGAATCCCTTCAGTTCATGCACCCTTTTACCACACGGTTTCGTCCTGTCGCGGACGCCAATCTGTCATGTGTTAAGTTCGAACGTTAAATACTGTCACTGAAATAATTGTTTCAGTGCAAAGTCAACGAAACCGTGTGGTGGAAAAAAATTCCTTCATTATTTCTAAAAATAAATTAAAGAAAGAGCGTACAATGAAGAAGGAAAAAAAAACAAGAAACAGAGTCTATACAAACAGAATATAGAAGAGTTTAGATTAAACTACAGAAGGTAATGTTCTGTGAATTAACAAAAGTCCGTCTCACAGTTCGGCAGTCGTAGACGTCGGGGAGTTGTGCTGATGCTGCGGTGAGACATCGGTGATGTCGGCTTCGGTAGGGCAGCAGCGAGGAGAGGGCAGGTGCTACGTGGAGACACGGTTACCGGGTCCCTGGAAAGCCGCCCAAGTGCACCCCGGAGAACATTACCACGGCCACGTGGTACAGCGGGCGTCGTCCTTGCCGGTCTAAGAGGTTACCCTCGAGTCTGCTGGCTCGGGTCCGGAACCCAACTGCCTTGAACCGCCTCGAACAGACAGCCCCGCACGTCTCTCCTTCCACGTTCCAAAGCCCAGCCACCTCGTCTTCCTCTTTCTTCTCCGCCTTCTTCCGTCCACAGCATTTCCTTTGGGTGCTCTTCTTTTTCTTCACCCCGATGCACTTCACGTGGTTTCGGTTTCGACGTCTCACCGATACAGATAGCACAACACTCAAAGTCCAACAGTCACAGTCCAAGTCAGAGTCCAATACTCATCACAAAGTGGTACCTGACAGAGAATTTCGGCAACGTCGAGACATGGGACGATATAAAGCGTGACATGCGAAACCGCTTTGCTACGACCGACGGAGATGCCTTCCGTCTCTTCATCCACTACCGGCTAAAAGGAGGGCAGACCATCAAGGACTACTACGACGAGAAAAAACGACTGGGCTCCTTGGCCGACCTTAAAGAGGGCCACATCATTTCTGGACTGACTGACGGTGTTCATCCTGATGTGGAACTGGCGCTCGCCGGACTGTCATTCAACTCGTCATCAGAGTGGCTCGCCGCTGCCCAACGGGTCGAGTCATCTTTAAGGCGGGTGAGAGGAATTTCCGTTACTCGCACTCATAGTACTACATCAAGAACTCCACGTCTCTTCAGCAGACCGCCGCTGCCAACATTGACTTCTCGACCGCATGTCCCTCAAAATGAATGTAGATATTCCTCAGCTGCCGGTTTCCCACGACAGTTTCATTGGCACAACGAATGTCCGCGCCGCGGCAACGTGTCCGCTATTGAGACTAGACAGGGGAAATGAGGAGAGCGACCCAAAGTTTCATTAATACAGTTCGACGCTCTCATCAACGGAAGGCCAGTAACTGCAATTCTTGATACAGGAGGAACAATTACTCGTATCAGTGAAGATGTGTACAAACAGCTCAAGCTTCAGTTGATGAAAGACTCCAGCATCATGGTGCAGCAAGTTACTTCAAGCATTCGAACTTTGGGTCGCGTAAACATTCAATTGCAAATTGGGAATGTCACAAAGAAAGTTTATGTACACGTTCTGCGAGGCATGAGAACACAATTAATTCTTGGCCTAGACAGCACTTCGTACTTCAATCTTTCTGTAAATTTGGAAAGCCAGTCAGTAACACAAGAACGTGAAAATTTGAACCTGTCGATTCACATTGAAAAGAAAGCCACTAAAGCACCACTGATGAGAACCCTGAATTCAGAAAACTTGCCGGAACATCAATCAGCAGTGCTCGACTCTCTTTTAAACAAGTATGACGAGATCTTCTCGAAATCCCAGACAGATATTGGATGCATCACTGCTGAGCAACATAGGACCGCACCAATGCTGTCCCTATGCATCGAGCACCATACAGATGTCTCACAGGCCGAGAAAGCGGAAATTAACGAACAAGTTGACGCCGCCATTAGGCAAGGTGTTGTGAGGCCTTCGTTGTCGCCCTATGCTGCACCGGTCATCTTAGCGGAAAGGAAAGGCAAAGGTCGTACTCGTCTATGTATTGACTATCGCAACCTCAACGCAATAACGGTACCCGACTATCAACCAATTCCACGTATAGATGACATTCTGTACCACTTGGGAAAGGCGAACTTTTAAATGTGAAAGCATTTCTTAGTCGGGCTATGTAAGGCGTCCGTCGGTGTTCGCATCTCTCCGCTCTCACTCCCTCTCCCATAGCAACAGCTGCGGGCGCGCGCGCTTATCCTCGCCCCTAGCAACCGGAGCAGGTGGTGCGGGCGGAGTAGCGGAGAGTGAGTGGAGAGGAGGAGCGCGCTCTGGTGTGTGAGGGCGCTCGTGGAGAGAGGAGAGGGTAGGTGCAGTGCTTCGCCGCTCCTTCTCTCGCCGTTCGCTCTCTTTCCTCTCTCTCCTCCTATATGTATATATATATATATATATATATCTATATATATATATATATATATATATATATAACAAAAAAAAGTTTAAAAAAGCAAAAAAAGCAAAAAAAAAAGAACAGGCGTTGCGCCGTGCTCACGACCGGGCTGCAGAAATTAGGCGCCTTTTCCTTCGAACCACAACCACCATATATAAATGGAGTGAAGCGCGCGCGAAATGCATGCGCATTTCCTCACGATTCCCTTCGGGGAGGTGGGGGGCATTTTTTTCACTACGCTAGATGTAACGTCGGGATACTGGCATGTCCGAATGCATCCCGACGACGTTCAAAAAACTGCGTTTGCCACGACTGGTGGTCATTATGAGTGGTTGGTAATGCCGTTCGGGTTAAAGAACGCTCCGGCTACATTTGAAAGAGCCATGAAATCAATAATAGCCAAACATCAGCTCACTAATGTTAGCAATTACTTTGACGATGTGGTCGTATACTCAGAGACATTTGACGATCATATACGACACCTCGAGGCACTGTTGAAAGCTCTGAAAGACGAGAATGTAAAACTGAAACGGAAAAAGTGTCAGTGTGCAAGATCCAGCATTGAATAATTGGGCTACAAAGTTTCACAAGGAATAGTGACACCTAAGCAAAGTAACATGGCTTCAATACTCAAATTTCCGACACCTAAACGAGAGAAAGACCTCCAGCGTTTCCTGGGCAATGTAAACAAGTACCGTCAGTACATCCCTCATTTCAGCGACGTCGCTCTCCCACTCACGAGACTACTCCACAAAGGAAGCGAGTAGACGTGGACAGATGCATGCGAGCAAGCTTTTCGGGAACTGAAGGAGCGCGTAACTGAAGAACCGGTGCTTCGCATATACGACACTTCGAGACCATGTACTGTGTACTGTGACGCATCTGGCGAAGGCATTGGTGCAGTGCTGAAGCAACCTGACGACAAAGGCAAGGAACATCCCGTTGCCTATTACTCCCGCAAAATACTTAAGCACGAGGTCAATTATGCCATTAAAGAAAGAGAATTCCTTGCCATTATAGATTCAATTGATAAATGGCATTGCTACCTTCATTGAAAGCCATTCACTGTTATAACGGATCACACTGCACTACAGTGGCCGAAGAATGTTAAGAATCCTCAAGGTCGTCTCTTCCGGTGGTAGTTGAAACTGTCAATGTATGAAGTAAACATCAAACATGAAAAGGGCAAAAGCAACGTCGAAGCAGATGCACTCTCCAGAGCCCCAATAGTTCAACTTCTGTCCCACGAAGAACTTCAACGATGCAGCAATGATCGCCCAAAAGGAACCTATTCATTGGAAAACAACGTAGTCATCGTCAAAAGAAAAGGACTAAGAAAAATCCATGCACCCCACGAACTACGCCCAACTATTCTTAAGAACGCACATCAACATTTTGTGCATGTCGGAGTGAAGAAAACACTATCACTCTTGTCTCCGCAATATTATTGGCCGGATATGGTAACCGATGTTGCCACCTACATTCGGCATTGTTATACATGCCAGAGATGCAAGACAACGAAAACAAAGAAGTATGGGACACTTGAATCCCTGCCTCCTGCTGAAGAACCTTTTGAACTCTTTGCGATGGACACCATTGGAGGATTTTGTGGATATGGCTCATCAAAAAGGTTTATCCACTTGGTTATTGATCATGCTACTCGCTACGTATGGGCGTTCGCCCATAAAAATGAGAACAGCGACGCCAACATCTCATGCTTAAAAAAGCCCGCAGATCCCACGCACTGTGGGAATCGATGTAATGCGAAGGAGCGAGGTAGGAGCAAATCATGCTTTACATAATTTGCATGTCATGTTTTACATGTTACGACCTGTCATTTGTGTTCGTCATACAGTCACGTCACGATATACCAATTTTGGTGTGTGTCAAGCTAGCGAACTGGACGCAAGCGCACCATGAGCGTGGCATTTAAATGGCATTGTAGATGACATGCATGCCAAGATTTTCATGTTACCATCTGCCACTTATGTTCGTTATACAGTCATGTCACTCAATACCAAATTTGCTGTATATCAAGCTAACGAAACGGCCGCGAGCACGCCATGAGCGTGGCATGCAAGTCATGTCGCACATGACAAGTCATGATTTCCATTACCATTTGTCATTTATGTTCGTCATACAGTCATGTCACTCAATACCAAATTTGGTGTATATCAAGCTAACGAAACGGCCGCGAGCGCGCCATGAGCGTGGAATGCAAGTCATGTCGCTCATGACATGTCATGATTTCCATATTACGGCTTGTCATTTACGTTCGTCATACAGTCATGTCACTCAATACCAAATTTGGTGTATATCAAGCTAACGAAACGGCCGCGAGCGCGCTATGAGCGTGGAATGCAAGTCATGTCGCTCATCATCATCATCATCAGCCTGTCTACGCCCACTGCAGGGCAAAGGCCTCTCCCATGTTTCGCCAATCAACCCGGTCCTGTGCTTTCTGCTGCCACGTTATACCTGCAAATTTCTTAATCTCATCTACCCACCTAATTTTCTGTCTCCCCCCTCACACGTTTGCCATCTCTTGGAATCCAGTCAGTTACCCTCAATGACCAGCGGTTATCCTGCCGACGTGCTACGTGCCCGGCCCATATCCATTTCTTCTTCTTGATTTCAACTATGATATCCTTAACCCCCCGTTTGTTCCCTGACCCACTGTGCTCTCTTCCTGTCTCTTAAGGTTACACCTATCATTTTCTTTCCATCGCTCGCTGCGTCGTCCTCAATTTAAGTTGAACTCTCTTTGTAAGTCTCCAGGTTTCTGCTCCGTAGGTAAGTACCGGTAAGATGCAGCTGTTATATACCTTCCTCTTGAGGGATAGTGGTAGTCTACCATTCATGATTTGATAATGCTTGCCGAATGAGCTCCATCCCATCCTTATTCTTCTAGTTATTTCCCTCTCATGTTTCGGCTCCGCGGTTACTACCTGTCCTAAGTAGACGTACTCCTTTACAACTTCCAGCGTCTCGCCACCTATCGCAAAGCGCTGTTCTCTGCCAAGATTGTTCCACATTACTTTAGTTTTATGCATATTAATTTTCAGACCTACTCTTCTACTTTCCGTATCCAGTTCAGTAATCATAAGCTGTAATTAGTCTCCCGCGTTACTCATCAATGCAATGTCATCAGCGAATCGCAGGTTACTGAGATACTCTCCATTAACTCTTATCCCTAACTTTTCCCAATCTAGGGCCCTGAAAACCTCCTGTAAACACGCGGTGAAGAGCATTGGAGAGATCGTGTCTCCCTGCCGTACGCCCTTCTTTATTGGGATTCTGTCGCTTTCTTTATGGAGGACTATAGTGACTGTGGATCCGCTGTAGATTTTTTCCATTATGTTTATATAGGCTTCGTCGATGCCCTGATTCCGCAGTGCCTGCATGACTGCTGATGTCTCCACCGAATCGAATGCCTTCTCGTAATCTATGAAGGCTATGTATAGGGGTTGGTTGTATTCCGCGCATTTCTCTATCACCTGATTGATAGTATGAATATGGTCTGTTGTTGAGAAGCCTGTACGAAATCCTGCCTGGTCCTTTGGTTGATTGAACTCTAGTGTCGTATTAATTCTGTTAGCAATTACTTTTGTAAATAGCTTGTAGACAACGGACAGTAAGCTGATGGGCCTCATGTCGCTCATGAAGTCATAATTTTCATATTACCACTTGTCATTTATGTTCGTCATACAGTCATGTCACTCAATCCCAAATTTGGTGTATGTCAAGCTAACGAAACGGCCGCGAGCGCACCATGAGCGTGGCATGTAAATCATACTTTTCATGACAAGTTAGTCATGATTTTCATGATATGACCAGTCATTTATGTTCTTCATACAGTCATGTTATGACATACCAAATTTGGTATAAATCCCATTAACGATACGGCCAGGAGAGCACAAAGTCGTAGGCGGCTAGATAGCTAGATAGATAGATAGATACGCTCAAAGTCGCCGAAGTTCGCTAAGAAATGCTTCGCATTTAAAACCATTTTTGCCGCCGGAAAACCACGGAAGTTCCTTTCAGATCGTGGAACAGGATTCACTGCAGGAAAATTTAAACAGTTTCTAAAACATAACCAAATACATCAACTCTTCACCTCATCTCATCATCCGCAATGCAATGGTATGAACGAGCGGACAAACCGGACCATCGTAACCAGACTTAAGTGCAAGATTAATGACGAGCCACAGAAGTGTTGGACTAATCTGCTGTCGGAGGTAACAGACGAATACAACAGAACGCCTCACGAAGTTACCGGCTACGCACCGTCCTTCCTGATGTATGGAATTCCATCTTATCCTACTGTACTGAAACGGCGAGAACAAACTGTGGAAGAAGCGCGGAAAGCTGCTGTTCATAATTCTATCGCCTACCACAATAAGAACAAAGTCATCTATGATAAGAAATTTCTTCCTGTTGAGTTCCAAGTCGGTGACTTCGTCCTTTACGAGACACCATGGCATCCCAACAACGGCAAACTGAGTTCCGTCATGGAAGGTCCCTACAAGATTCTACGCAGAGTCTCACCAGTTAACTATGAGATCAACCGTTCCGTGCTGCCCTTAGGTAGAAACTCTGACATTGTTCATGTTAGCAAACTACGACGTTATTTTGTGCCTTCTGAACAGCGACCTTCTCGAGGGGAGGGGGGAAGAGTGTAACGTATGAACAAGGCGATGGTAGGAGAAGCCGACGAAGTGCGCGTGCATTAGAATAAAATGGATGGCATCTGAACCACGACGTATCTCTGTTCTCTAACGTCACACACACACACACGCGTACATATATATATATATATATATATATATATATATATATATATATATATATATATATATATATATATATATATATATATATATATATATACATATATATATATATATATATATATATAAACAAAATGCGTAAGAATTCAATAATTACATTCGAACTTGTTATGATCAGGTTAATTCGGCTGTCTGGTCTACTAGCACAATCGCACAGTGACAAAAGCATTTGTTTGATATATTGCACACTATTCTCTTTTATTTATTCATTTGTTCTTTATCATTCAACATATTTCAAATTCTAAACTAAGTATAAAACTACCAAATCCTGGCCAATCCTCGAGACTGGGTATGTGCCATGTTCTTTGAAGGCTAAAACAAAACAAAACAAAAACAAAAACTGCATACTACGAGCTCAGAAGATCTGGAGCACTTTTCAAGACCTTCAAATAGATGCCAAGAAGAAGAAAACACTGCCGAAAGTTCAGAATAGTGCGCCTTTTGTCAGGAAAGACCATTCGATCTTCAAGTCTAGTAATCGCCATTACGCCCATGCGACGGAGGACGGCACCGACGGAAGCTCAAGGATGATGTTAACTTTATCGCAAGAAATTTCTATGCCCTGCATTCGAGTCGTTTTAGACTTCTTTTATGAGCTAATTCAAGCCCAAGTGAAATGATTCATTTTATAATAGACAAATACAAATTTCACTCCTGAATACCGACGATATTGGGCTATAGAGACTTTAGCCGTAATATAGATTGGAGGTATTTAGGGGACAGGAACACGCGGGCAAAAAATTTGTTGGAGCAGGCCCAACGATAATGTCAGTAGCAGAAAAGTGCGTTTCTCTGAGTTTCAGTTAAAGTGCATTTGGCTCTTTAAAAAACCGCCAGGCCTGCGCAGAACGCGCAGCACAGCCACAGCGAAAGCTGGGAGAGTGGCCTTTAGCCTTTTTTAAACACTCTTGGGGCAACTACTACAAGCCCACTTGCATGGTACCCACTACGCCATAAATCATATTTTTGTGTAGTGGGGAAGTGTCTACTATGCCATTGTTTGTCATTCTTCAGAAAAGCGCGGTGCCCGCTACACTCTTGTAACGAATTATGTGCACTTTGTTGATGCTGTGGCTGACGACGATGAAGAATTATGCCTCAGGCTTTTGTAATGGGTTGGAGCATTGAACGACCCACTCGTTACGCAATTCGCATTGTGTGACGCCTGGTTCTTACTTTACTGCTCTAAAACGCTTTACAAGACACGTTAACGCGATTCCTTACGCGATATGAAGCCTGCGTAGGGTCAGTTTGCACCGCAGTTTCAAGCAGTGGCGTAGCTCAGTGGTAGGAAGCTGGGCTGCCACGCAGAGGACCCGGGTTCGATTCCCATTCTGTCACAGGTGTTTTTTATTTATATAGTTTTTTTCTTATTTCGTGCGATATTGGTTACGGACACCGGCGGCGGCGGCGGACAACTGCGGCGCAGAAACGACCCTTGTTGTGATCTCATAACAGCTTTCGCTGTAAAAAAACGCCACAAGTAATACGTCTCCTAACTCGCATCCGCTGACGCCACGCTGGACAAACACTTGCCGTTGCTATGCTCCTCATGTTGTGCCTTGCTTGCCTTAACGTAATCCTTTTGTCGTATTTCGATTTTGCTTCATCGTTGCCTTCACTGAGTCACACGGTTGCATTACAGCGTAGCCAACCCAACATTTGATACGTTCAATATCATGGTAGCTTCCCGCCCGGCCTGACCTCTCAGGAGATATGCCTTTCAACTACAGTCCAAGAAATGCTTATCGGGCTCCGCCATGTTTTATCATTCAACAACAGCGCGGTGAAAGATTGCATAGGTTTGGGTAAGTTGGTGCGTCATCTGCAAGATAAACAGCACGAAATACGAAGACCTCAATGGTCCTGTGCGTGTTTTCTTGTCTGCGTATTTCGTCCTGTTTAATTTGCAGATGCGTGGTGAGCTCTCGCAACCAATCGGCAAGACCCGCAATCGCAACTCGACCGCGTTTACGCCATCTTCGTCTCCGTTTTCCTGATAGTTACCTCCCGGCACCCCCCAACTGTACTCCCCCTACCCTCTTCTCTTTATGGCGACGGCCATGTCAGCTTCGGCACTTAGCGAATGATTCCTATAAAAGAACGAAACTCCCGCCGCCACACAGTGTTCAGCGTGTCCAAGCTCTTAACAACTTACGCCCCGTTCTTATCTGTACGAAGCGAGAAGCCCGGTGGGAGACATGAAGAATCGTGCGGTCATAGCACACATGCTGTTGGTGGGCGCGCTGGTCGTTCGCTGCCTGCCAGCAGTGGCCGATGTATGTCACGAGACGTGGGAGTTCGACTGCGGGAACGGCAAGTGCGTCGCGCCATGGGAGTTGTGCGACGGCTATGATCATTGCGGCAACAACGCCGACGAAGGCACGTCCACTGGAGACTTCATCGTTTGCCCTCCGTGCTGCTTCGCTTGCCAGAACCTGAGGCAATGCATAAATCCATCGGGGGTTTGCGATGGCGACAACGACTGCAAAGACGGTTCTGACGAGAAGAATTGCCCCGGAGCCAGAGTTACGGCGTTGAACTGCAGCTTGGCCACGAGGCGCGAGCCGACAGTGGCAACGCCATCATCCCACATCGCCCCTCCAGATGCCACCAGCCCGACGTCCCCTTTGTAGAAAAAGAAGTGGTTTAATAAAGGATGGGGCTCGTAGAGAAAAGGAGACGACGATGAGGTTCGAATGGGCCCTCTGTGTCTGCGTCAGTCTCTCGCGTTTTTAACAACATTAAAGGCATGCAAGTCATGTTGCACATGACATGTCATGATTTGCATATTACCACTTGTCCTTTATGCTCTTCATACAATCACGTCGCTGAATACCTAATTTGGTGTATATCAAGCTAGCGAAACGGCCACGGGTGTAGCATGAGCGTGACATGCAAGTCATGTTGCACATGACATGTCATGATTTGCATATTACCACTTGTTTTTTATGCTCGTTATAGTCACGTCCCTCATAACCAAATTTCGTGTATATCAAGCTAGCGAAACGGCCACGGGAGTAGCATGAGCGTGGCATGCAAGTGATATTGCACATGAAATTTCATGATTTGCATATTACCACTTGTCATTTATGCTCGTCATACAGTCACGTCCCTCAATACCAAATTTGGTGTATCTCAAGCTAGCGAAACGGCCCCGAGAGTGTCATGAGCGTGGCATGCAAATCATGTTGCACATGACATGTCATGATTTCCATATTACCACTTGGCATTTATGTCCGTCATACAGTCACGTCACGCAATACCAAATTTGGTATATATCAAGCTAGCGAAACGGCCGTCAGCGCGCCATTAGCGTGGCATGTAAACCATGTTGTACATGACATGCAGGCCATGATTTTCTAATTGCCACCTGTCATTTATGTTGGTCATGCAGAAATGTCTCATCGTACAAATTTGTGTATATATCAAATTAAGAAAACGGCCTCAGGAGCACTATGGCCATGGCGTGTAAATCATACTTTTCATGACAAGTTACTGATGATTTTCATGATATGACCCGTCGTTCATGTTTGTCATACAGTCATGTTATGCCATACCAATTTTGGTACAAATCCCATTAACGATATGTCCAGGAGAGCACAATGTCGTAGGCGGATAGATAGATAGATAGATAGATAGATAGATAGATAGATAGATAGATAGATAGATAGATAGATAGATAGATAGATAGATAGATAGATAGATACTGGGACATAAGAAGTTAAAGAGGAAACTCCAGAGACAGTCACGACGTGACAGTACCTTGCTGGTCCGTCTGTGGCTTGGAGTGACGTTCACAAATGCCTATTCATTTCTGATTGGAATGGCTGACAGCCCGTCGTGTGAAGTGTGCGGGTGCAGCGAAACAGTCGCGCACCTTCTCTGTGACTGCACCCGCTTCAACAGCGAAAGAGCGACCCTCTCAGCCGCACTGGGCCAGCTGGATAACTGCCCCCCTCACAGAGACCAAAATCCTGGGGGGCCCTGGCCTACCCGGTCTGCAACACGAGCCGCTCTGAAGGCGTTGATGCGGTTTCTGCAAGCCACCGGACTGAATGACAGACTGTGACTGTTCGCGAACAATGTTGCTGCGCAGTACACGGACGGTGTTCCAGACACAACTTTTTTCTTTTTTTTGCATACTGTCACAAACTCTTCTTCCTCTCTTTCATTCTTTTACACCCCCTTTTCCCCTTCCCAAGTACAGGGTAGCAAACCGGTGTCCTCCTCTGGTTAACCTCCCTGTCTTTCCTTTATATTTCTCTCTCTCTCTCTCACACGTTACGAAATGAACACGACAAGCGCAAACTATCCAATGAATTTATTGAAAAAAAGACATGAAGGAAAATAGAACTCCAGGAAAGGGGAAAAATTGTTCACGATGGGGGGGGGGGGGGGGGGTCGGAAATTTTGCCGAACTGTCTTCTGGTGCTATACATGCGGTGATTACGAGATGTGGCGATGACTCTAACTTCTTTTCCAAGTATGCTGATTCAACTGCTACATGTGCCTTCTGATAAATTCAGTTTCTGTCGGGGTTAGCAGAATGGAGCTTGAAGTGACGCATGCGCTTTGCTGGTTCGATATGTGAAAGGCTTCCCATATTTCGCCTGTGGTCTTGTTCTTTGATTTCTCTAAAACTGACGTTTTTTTCTAACATTGGGCTACACCCACACTCCCTGCAGTGCATGGAAAAGTTGCCTGTAATTACCGTTTGCTGGCATGTATAGCGATGCTCTTTGAGCCGTTCGTTGAGGCATCTTCCCGATTGTTCAACATATGCCTTGCCACATGTCAGAGGGATAGTGTATACGATGCCTACTTCATATTCAACATATTTATTCCCATGACGTGTTTGGCATTCTTCTTTCTTCGCATCCAGGTCGTTTACTTTTTAAAGACGATAGTCTTTCTTGGGATACTTAAATGGAGAAATTTTTGTCTGTCTGTCTGTTTCTCTGTTTGTCGGCACGTCACACGATTCAGCTACTCGGCCAAACTTTAACCACTTTCTGAACGCCCAGCCATCTTGAACAGTCGTTTTCGTGCATACTTGTGAACATTGTCGATCAAAAAGCAAATATTACGCATATCTGAGGCGCAACAACAATACGGAAACATTAAGTGGTGTGTTATTTTATAGAAAATACATAGATACTTAATTCTAAAGACCCTAGTGTTTCTTAGGCTGCGCTGAAAATGCGAGCTGCCTCGCAAAAGCGAAGAGCCGTCGTCTATCTCCAAGGTCGCGCGAAGTGCCGCGTGTTTCATCCGACGCACGATAGCTGGCGCAGTCTGCCGTCGTCGCTGCAAACAAGAGAATCTCTTTTCGTGGTCGCTCCGGTCGCTCTGCGCGACTTCTCAGCTTTTTACACGGTGCCAAAAACACCGCGCTTGCGGCGAGAAGACGCTTGGTCATGTCAGGACGGAAATGGTCGAGAACAGCATCACAGGTGGCCGCGGATGAGACCAGGACTCATATAGTACGACCGGCAGAAGACTATCGTCTTTCGATGACATTTGCAGCGAAGCACGCAGATACGCGGCCAATTTTTGCACACTCAGACGCAGCGCAGAAAAGCCTGAAAAGTCTGCGTCTTCAGACGCAGCGCAGAAAACGTCGACTTCCGGTTGACAAGAAGCGGGCCGGAAGTCGCGTAGACGGAACATAATACCTGCAGAAGCTAGCACCTTAAAAAAAATTACACCATCTCAGTGGCGTAAATCATGGGGGGGGGTCAGGGGGGTCCTGACCCCCCTGTGTTCAGGCTGGGGGGGGGACACCCCATGCAAGTGTCCCCCCCCTCGAGATTTTGTCTTCCAAATATCATATTTGAATTTCTTTTGAGAGTCAAGAACAACACACTCTCCGTGAAACCAACTCTGAAATCTGAAGCACTTTCATTGAACAGAAAGCTAAGTACTTCTAGCCGATGCGCACGATGGGGGGATACATTTATGCGTTAGCACAAAAAGTTGTACAATTTTTATTGCATAATTTATCCCGAATGACGCAGCTGCAAAAATGCTGGCGCCTGCCTTCGAGTTGCTATTAGAAACTAACTTCGCCATGCGATGTTGCTTTCTATTGGTATTGGATACTCAGTGCTATTTTTCTGACCAGGCGCCGATGCTCATGCTTGTTTTATTATTATTATATTATTATTATTATCATTATTATTATTATTATCATTATTCTATGGTAATGCATAATTTTAATTTTATATGATTAAAAATAAAAAATACATATAAAAACAAAATGGCCGCCATTGCAAGATGTGCGTCCCCCCCTTGTGGTCTTCACGGATTTACGCCACTGCACCATCTCCCGCTAAAGGGAACCATGTGTAGATGTGAAGCAGCGGGCGCTAACGCCCACATTGGCGGTGGCGTTGACGCTGGTGCTCATCGCAGCGTTGCACAGGAGAGAAAACTGGGGAGGCGCAAAGCACGCAGTGATGAAGCGGTGTTTCCTACTGGAACATGCCAATCGCTGCTAATGGGCAATGAGAGACAGAAGACTCCGACTGGACACAGAGACCCGCAGTCCGCTTTTAGTTAACGCGCACGCTGCGAATTTTCATTGTTCAACAACGCACAGGAGAAATCTCCCACCGGCACCACCTTGCAGGTCAAGATCCATTGCCATATATACTGGGTGGCCAGTGAACGGTTGTGCAGAGCGAGCAGTCGGTTTTTTCAACCAAGAAACTCGCTAGCAGACGCTGCCTGCGTCGCCGTCGCGAGGCGAGAGAGGGGTGGAGTGTAGGAGAGGAGAGAGAGGGGGGGACGCGCAAGCGCAGTGGGAGTGTGGACGCCGCGGGCAGGGATGCCTAGAGGAGAGAGGGGGGGGAGCGTAGGAGATGAGAGAGAGGGGGGACGCGCATGCGCAGTGGGAGTATATGGACGCCGCGGGCAGGGCGCCGGATGCCTAGAGGAGAGAGGGGGGAACGTAGGAGGGGGAGAGAGGAGGGGAGGCGCATGCGCCGTGAGGGCGTGGTTGCCGCGGGGAGGGATGCCTAGAGGAGAGAGAGGGGGGATAGGAGGTATTTTATTTTTATTTTTTTGAAAGGTTTGCGCATGCGCAGTAAGGGTGGTCACGCCGGCACACCACCACCACCACCGGATTAAGCTTCGCCATAAGATGCTTCACATCTAAAAGAAGGCCGGAAGAGGGTCAGACTTTTTAGAGAGAGAGCGAACATTTTATTTCACAGAATGGGCCGGCAGTTTGGTCTTGGTGGCCTCACGCGTGGCGGCTCGGAGATCCAAGACTCAAGCGGCATCCTCTGCCTGCCGGACGGCCCACAGTTGGTCGTTCAGCTCGGAGCTGTTACTTTTATTTGCAGTACACCGCCGTAATACGAAGTATAAAATCCCGACGAAAACGCAGCAAGTGAAGGCACAATATCTAACAACCGAATCGAAATGTTTTTATTTTCTATTGTACAGAGATATGGAAAGAACCAGAGCTAGGTGGCGCTGAAAGAACACCTTGTTCGGGTAGCATACGAGGGACTATGGTCGACCTTTGCCAAAGTTCTCGTTTTGCGTGACCATAGGAACGGAACCCACGCCCTGATGCTTAGCAGAGCAGCGACAACCACGAGGGTGTGGTGGGATCGTGCTCGCGTTGTTTCTTGCTTATTTTATTATTGCGTTTAAAAACTGAAGCTTTAACTTTTAAGCACGATAAACCTGATCACGGACGGTTTAGGGGTTGACGAAAAGCCTTTGTTTTATTTTTTGTTCTCATTACTACCACAGACATCTCCACCGCCCGGCGCTGAAGTGTCGTACGAAAAAGAACTGGAGCGGGAGAAATTACAAGATCAGCGGGAGGCTGATCTTGTAATTACAAGAACAGCGCGCGGGCGGTAGCAGCGAGCCACGGTTACCTGGACTGAGAAGGCCATCCACCTTTGGGTTCAGGCCAAGTCGCACAATAAATTTTATGAAGGCTAAAGCATTAGATGCTTCATCAAACGCGGAACGTGATCAGTGACGACGCGATAGACAACGCGAGCGACAAAAAAAATCGCCGTCGTGCGATGACGTCACCCAATGACGTCATCGGGACGTCACCGGTAGCAAAAATTACTGACGTCATCATGACTTCATCGTGACGCCACTCACATCATGACGCCATACCCTCACATCGTCACTAAATTGTTCAAAGAAGGTCCTATTACGTAGGCACTGCTAGGCCACGTGTATTGCAGATAACTTCCGATTCCTCCGATCCCGGAGGCCGTGCTAAAAACCACGTTGGTTGCCGAAAGCTTCCGGTAGGATCAGTGCAATCGGCTGCGATGAAAACGAAAATGGTTTCGCATTCCAGTTGTCTTAGGCTAATGTACGTGTAAGGGACTGTGCGATTTTTTTTCTTTCTCACGCATTCATTTGTGCACGCAATGTTTTTCTTACGGCCATACTCAGAACGGCAAGAGAGGTACTCAATCCCCCCTTATCTCCTGCCTCACACGTAGTAAGCAAAAGGCCGATGCCCGGGGCTGATCTGTTTTGTTTACTTTCTTACATTAATTTTATTTCTCGATTATTATCCTCTTGCTCAATTCATTCACACTGCACTTATCGGGAACAGCCGACGAGTGCTGATATCGGTCG